>CM021100.1:621126436-621275529 GCA_007115665.2 Sequoiadendron giganteum
TAGTTCTAACTCCTGTTTGCATTCGAATGCATTAGTCTTCGAGTTCCAACTTTGGCTTTTGCATACAAAGTCTATTTCTTCTATTTTTGGAGATTAAGATCCTGAACTCATGTTCTAATTTAGTCTCTATCTTCAGCCTTTCCTGAACTCATGTTCTAACTCACGTTCTATCTGATACAGAACTCATATCGCATGGAATTCATCAATCTCATCCGTCGATCTCTCTTTTAATATGAGTCGATCGTTCGAAAACCCAAAATCTATAAAATGACCTGTCATTATCATTATTCCTCCTCCCGAAATCATACACTTTTGAGAAGAGACTATTCTTCGATATTTTGCTTAGACACTCGACGAAGTTATACTTACATTCAAACACAAAAATTTGAGGGCAAGAATACTAAAAAGGCAAAATGGAGAAGAACAATCAAGATAATTCGAAGGGGTGAACGCATATTCGGTGAGAGCTTTCCATTAAATTTTTTAGTTTTGTCTAGTTTATTTCCTCGTTCTTTGTTGTTAGATTTTAGAGTATTGTTTAGATTAGGATTTAACTTTGTTATTCTAGTTGAAGATTATCCATCTCATCATCATTTGAAAGATACATCTACTTTTAAACTACTGTTACATTTGGTGAACCTGACGTGAACACGCTTCAAAATCCGCACATATTTTCGTCTTTCCGTTTTTTCGTTTTCTATTCTTTTTTGCAGGTTTTCCGTATGGCGCACCGCATCTGTTCCGCAAAATGACGCATCTGTATCTACAAGCCGTATCCATGAAAAACAACAACGCATCCGTCACCGAAAATCGCATTCGTGAAGTTACGAACCACATCCACTTGTCAACAAAACTCGTGAACCGCATCTGCCTGTCAACAGTTGAACCGCATCTGTGGCTCGAAACACCGCATCTGGCTAGTAAAACTTTTTTTCACTTTTTTTTTTATTGATTTATGTGCATCCATATTGTCAATTTTTGCTTTTTAGGTTGTTTGGATTTTCGCTAATGTTTGTTTCAGTTGTGTCAAGGTGGAATAACATAGTGTTTGCAGGACGAAGCATAGAAGACATTTAAAAACCTAAGACAATTTTTTGCAGGACGAAAGCTGAAAGACAATGAATTACTGATAAATTTGCATGTAGGACCTAATGCCTTTGTGTTAATTTATTTATTTAAGCAAGCTTTTGTTTGGTAGATAGATAATCGTCGTGTGGGATTAAAATAAATTTTCTAATTGATAGATAGAAAATTGTCGTTTGGATTAAAACGAACCAATGTCTTCTTTGTTTGGTGCTTTGCACGCATTTGTAATCCTTACGATTTGGTACACTGAAGTATCCTCTCCCCTTGCGTAGTCATGCGATCCTGGGTGTAAGAGAAATAGTTACTGACTCTAGAACTTGGGCCTGTCTTAGTGGGAAAAAGTACTCACCCCAAGACGACTCAGACCAGCAGCATGCTAAAGCCAAGCGACTTCCAACCGATATATAAAAGTGGATTCTTGGGGAAAGCCCAAGAATCACACGCACTATTCTGATGAGATGGACATAAATGGACTCTCATCGATGTTGGATAGTGTCCCACGAATGGAATGCCCTTATCAAACACCTTGTTGTAGAGTTACCAAAATCCTATCTACTTATTGGCGCAGCAGGGTCGACCCTATGAAGTCGTCTTACATTCTTACGGTTTATGTGTGGAAATGAAATGTATGCCATGGGAGTTTCATGGACACATTAGCTTGGCTGCCCCATATAAGTGAGTGTCATGGAGGGGGGCCAGTGGGGTCAAGCTACTAGTCATTCACCATAAATATGCGTAGTTGGAGAAATCCAAGTAAGAACTCAACAAGTATTGTCCTAAAAGCCTAGGTTGTAAATGTTTTCCGAGTCTTAACAGTCCTTCCATCACACAAAAATTGAAAATACATTGATTGTTGTGTTTGTTCTCTGTTGTATTCGTCAAAATCTTGATCAAACAAACAAAGTCAGTCAACAACTTTTGGGAAAAATTCAACTGTCAGAAAACTGAGTCGCATTTGTTAGTTTAAACGCCGCATATGTATTAGAGAGTCGCATCTGTCTATCAAAACATTCACTTTTTATAGTTTGCATATCACGAGTCACAACTGTCACATTCTGAGTCGCATGTGTGCATGCAAACCGCATCTGTCGATTTTCGAGCCGCATGTGTATTCGTAAACCGCATTTGTCATAGGAAAAACCGTAACTGTCAAAAACACCGCATGCACTGTCAAAAGCCGCATCTGTCAAAATCTGAACAGCATTTGCCTGTCAACAGAAAACATCAAAAACTGTGAGTTGAGTCCAAAAACATCATTGTCACTATTTGCTTTAGATTCTTAAGATCAACCTTAGATTCAAAACTAGTAAATTTTGCTCAAAACCTTGCATCATTAGGTGTCATATACGTCTTAGTCATAGTAAACATCTTAGTCATAGTCATCCTAAGTTGCATGCATATAGATACTCCCTAGGAAATTGCATATCACATAATAGATAACTTTCCTCGTCATTGGAAACATTCATGTTACGGTTTGTCAAAATTATTGAACCTTGTCACTTTAGTCCCATCTAGTGGATCTTTTCAGCTCAGTAGTCTAGTTTAAAAAATTCACCTTGTCAACTGTCCTTGTCATACAATCAGGTTCCTTGGTCAAAAACAAGTCTTTGCATGCATTTATTCCATAGGTGGTAGGTTATATCGTCTTAGACTCATTTATCGTCATAGTCTACTCGCATTTTGTATATTGTTCGTCCTATCATACGTCATCTTAGTGTACATCTTTTACAAACCATTTTAGCTACATCATTTATTGTCAAAAAAATCCAAAAACATAGGCATAGGTCATATCAGTTTTTAGGCATAGTCCGCATTACCCATTTTGAGCAACTTTTTCATGGTCGAAACAAGTTCCAAAAAGAAACACAAAGCAATGACAGACCCCAACGAATTCATCAATCCATTCGGAAACCAACCATCAGGAAGTAAAAGACCACACAAGCCTTTGCTTGAAAAACATGTCACTAGAGACACACATGGTCAAATTTACATAGAAGACATAGATGCAGTAGTACAAGATCCTGAATTTGCATCCTTTATGGATGAATATTTGGCAAATGATCCCCAACGCTATCTAGCAAAGTTGCTAGCAGAAGGTGCCAAACTACCCATAGGATTTGATATTTGTACCTTGCAAACATAGTCAACTCAACCGACACAAATTGCAACATCAACTGTCTCTATTCCCCAAATTACTGCAGCGATACCAACATGTATACCAACTCAAACATTGTCAATTGTAAACACAACCCCTTTCAACATAACACAAGGTTTACAATTCACTGCGGGGGCAACTTCCTCCAACTCCTTTGGCACCAACACGACTGGTAAGAGAACCAAAGTTGGCAGAAATATACCTATACCAAACCAAATCATTCAGACATGAAGCATTCCTATACCAAATTAGACAATTTAGACAAGAAGCATTCCAATACCAACTCAGACCATTCAGACAAGGAATATCCCTATACCGAATCAAAATATTTTGACAGGATATATTCCCTCGCCCAATCATAACCCGTCACAGAACATGGTGTATCAAAACACCTACATTATCACAAACACCATGTCCTTGACACAAGTCGATGTCCTTCAAAACCAGATGCAAACTCTTCAACAGCAGATGGACAACATGTCTATGTCAGGAAAACGAACTATCTCAGTGCAAGACCTATGTCCATGTCCCTTTGACAAAGCGCTTTACATGACACCTTTCCCCCATGGATACATTATACCGATTTTGCCTAAGTATAATGGGAGAAAGAATCCTTTAGAGCACATTAGAGATTTCTCAACAGCATGCATGGACATATCGTATGACCCCACATGCTTGATGAGACTATTTCCACGAACCCTTGTTGGGATAGAACTGGACTGGTTTTCTAAATTACCATATGGTATACAATCTTGGGGTGAATTAGCTGAGAAGTTTGTCAAGAATTTCGCCTTTAACATAGACAATGAGGTAACAATTGCAACCTTTTGCCACACAACAGAAGAACATGGCGAAAATTTCACCATTTTCTTCCAGAGATGGCGAAGTCTAGCTAGTAGATGTCCAGTTGAAATACCGGAAAAACAAAAAGTCATGATATTCTTAGAGAACATCAACCCCAAATTGTGAAGTGACTTAAGGGTACACTATTATACTTCATTCTCAGACTTGGTACAAAAGGGCATCATCCTTGAGAAAGGCCTTATAGACAAAGGAGAAATAAAAGTACCAGGCATAAATCTGGTTGTCCAACATCAAAACGCGCCAAATGATAGAAACAAATTCTGGTCTAGAAACAAGAATGTTACAAATGTTGGCATTGTTGATGCTAAACACGTACATAAGAGACTAGTTATCACACTTAGAGGTTATAATTCCAATCAAGACACGATGAATAGTGCAGATCAAATAGCTAACTATGTCCAAAATTCACAACAACAAAGACCCCAACAAAGGAGATTTCCTACACGTGAATTTACACCTTTGGGACAACCAATCAAGACAATTTTCAAAGAGTTGATTAAACATAATCTCATCAAACCTTTGGAACCAAGAGAGTATGATCGTGTACAGTTCAAACCTTCATGGTGGGATGATAACTCTTTTTGTGACTATCATCGAACGAAAGGGCACAACTTCCAACAATGTCGCCAACTCAAGAATATAATACAAGTCTTTGTTGAAAATGGAACCATAGAGGTTGGTGGGTAGAAAAACACCAAGAACAGTGATCATAAGGTCTTCACGGACCCGTTACATGACCACACAAAAGTAAAAGCCTCAAGTTCGGGACCCCAAAATAATCCATCGGCCAATTATAACAATACCAAGTATGACTATGGTAAAGGAAAGATCATAAACCATCTCCGAGCCGCAAACGAGAATGTCAATACCTTCACCATTAAGAAGCATCTAGAATGTAATGTGAACACATGCATAACTAAGATTACTATTCCAGGTCCTTCTTCCGAGCCATCTATGCAAGCTTCCAAGTTTAAGTATAACCTTCTCGATCAATTGAGTAAAACCCCCGCACAAATATCTATCTTGGAATTATTGACCTTATCACCTGAGCATCGAGCCATTCTTAACAAAGCTCTACATAACACAACTATTCCACAGACTTAGATGTCAACCGTTTCGAAGAAATGGTGGGATATTTGACCAACTCACATCATGCCACATTTTCCCAACAGTATTACTCAACTGAAAAGTCTAATCACAATGATCCCTTACATCTTGAAGTCCTAGTCCATCAAAAAAAAGTCTGACGAGTCTTGGTAGACGGAGGAGCAGGTTTGAACCTGTGTACCCTAAAATTGGTTAAGGCATTAGGATTCTCAGAAGACTGTGTAGATACCTCTAAGAGTATAGTCATCAAGGCTTATGATGATGAGGAAAGATCATCCAAAGGAGTTGTCACACTCCCTATCAGAATTGGCCCAACAATCATGAACACCAACTTCCAAGTCTTGGATCTCACCCTCCCGTACAACTTGTTGTTAGGTAGACCTTGGATACACGCAATGAAAGTTGTACCTTCAACATATCACCAATGTCTCAAGTTCCCGTATAATCGCACAAAAATCACCATTAATGGTGATCCAAATCCTTTTTAGTATTGTACAAGCCTAATGGAAATTCCACAATGACAAGTACCAATTAACCAAGAAGCTTCATCATCCACTTTATCCCAATACGTTGACCCTTCACGTCTCACTAAGTCCATTTCATTCAAACCACCAACATCCACTCCTAAACTCGAGATCCAAGACAAGGGCTGTGGCGAATATAATATAAAGGCATCATACTGTGTTAGTCAACTGATTCCACCTAAGGCATATGGCCTACCCATGGCAGATAGAAGAAAGTCAGTGGTCACATTTCATGTTCCCCTTACAATGACATTAACCAAATGGGGAGAGTTAAGTGAAGAAATTGTGGATCAAGGTGATTCCTGGTTGTATCAAGAAGAACATGAATACCCCTCCCCGTCTATTCAAATAGCCAAGGACCAGTATGGAAAAGGATTTAAGATAATGCAAAATAAAGGCTATGACAGGCATAGTGGGTTAGGACTATATCAAAATAGAAGGACGGAACCAATTACTATCTACCCATGACCGAAATACTTAGGGCTAGGGTGTCAACCACTTAGAATTGGGTGTCCTGGTACTTTGTCATCTTTTCAAGAGGAAGTGAGTGCTTGCGTAGATATCGAGACATCTCATGAACCACTTCCCCCAGTTTATGAAAAACCCCTAGTTTATGACAAACCTCTAGTCTATGATGAATCCCCTTACTCAAGCGATGGTGAATGGGAGTCCCTTTCATCTACTAGTACCATGAACATAGATGCCCTATTTGGAGAATTGGACTTCAACGTGAAACCTGTACCAAAACTATCTAGTCCTCATCCTAAGAAGCACTTGTCCAAACAAGAATGGCAAGAGAACTATCATTGGGAAACCCTTGATCATGCATCTTGGGCACCTGACAAGCCATCTTCTAATGAATCAGCCATTACTATAGTCCCACATCAGAGTATACCTATGCCTAGGAAGAAGAATAAGAAGGAGTTAGTCCAAAACTTCTGTGACTGTGTCAACCACTCTGTATTCGCCTTGTCAGCAGCTACCTTTAAAAAATCTGATGATGACATGCCCCTTATATATCCTGAACTTATCGACTGGGATCAACAAGGTACACCTATCATAGATACATTCGAGAACGACGAAGCAATTGTTGAGTTCATGGGACTTAGAGAAGGCATACCAAGAGGGGATCATAAAGTAGGTTTTACCATAGACTTGGATGATAAATCATACTTTGGGGAGTCTATTTACACCTCTAGTCACAAAAATGAGGATGAAAAGAAAAAGGACAATGAAAATAAAAATGATGAGTCCCTAGGTGAAAACCAAAAGGCACCTTTGGACGAAGAAAAAGTCAAAATAAAGGATGTATCCAAGGGCAAAAACCTCTCAGAGGCACCCAAGGATAGAGGTTTAAATATTCTCCCCTTTGAATAGGAAAAGTCACCAATGCTAGTAGAAGAATTTTTTGAAGTCAACATAGGTACCAACATAATCCTTGGAAGGTATATTTTCCAGCTTCTTTAACAGAGACAGAAAAAACATGAGTTTAAGGACTTCTTCACAAAGAGACAAATAAACTTTGCATGGTCGTATGTTGACATGCCTGGGCTGGATCTAGACCTAATATTGCATCATTTACCACTATAGCCAGGTATCAAACCTGTCAAACAGAAGTTGAGGAAAATGCATCTGCAAATTGCTCTATTGGTCAAGGTAGAACTTAAGAAACTCTTGGATGTAGGATTCATAAGGACAATAGACTATGCAGATCAGATATCAAATCTTGCACCAGTGACTAAGCCAACTGGGGGCATTCGCATTTGCACTGACTTTAGAGACATCAATAATGCATGTCCTAAAGATGACTTCCCTTTGTTGAATATCGACATGATAGTAGACCTTACTGCAGGATATGAGATGCTATCCCTCATGGATGGTTTCTCTGGATATAACCAGATTAAAATAGCACCTGAATACCAACACAAAATAGCTTTCACGTGTCCATGGGGCACATACTATTGGAATTTTATGTCGTTTGGCCTTAAGAATGTAGGAGCAACCTATCAACGGGCCATGACTATGATTTTCCATGACTTTGTACATACTTTTATGGAAGATTATGTAGATGACATTATAGCAAAATCAGAAATGAGGGAAGATCATTTGAAAGTCTTAGACAAGATATTCCAGAGGCTAGAGAATTACAATGTCAGGCTAAATCCGAAGAAGTGTGTCTTTGGAGTAAAATCAGGGAAACTATTAGGGTATATCATCTTTCGCAGAGGCATTGAAGTAGATCCAGAGAAGGTAAGAGCTATCATAGAAATGCCTCCTCCAATCAGCATTGGTCAACTCAAAACCCTACAAGGAAGATTATAGTCAATTAGACGTTTCATAGTACAACTGGCGGATAAAATACATCCATTTCAGCATCTATTCAAGAAAGGAGTACCATTTGTATGGACACCTAAATGTCAAGAGGCCTTCCAGAAAATCAAGGACTATTTGCTTACTCCACCAGTCTTAATGCCACCTACAGAGGGAAAACCATTGATACTTTACATCTCAGCAACTCAGTCAGCATTAGGGGCTCTTCTCGCACAACACAATGATCAAGGTCATGAGAGAGCAGTCTATTATATCAATCATACCTTAGTGGGCTATGAATTGAATTATAGCAACATAGAATGTGCCTATCTTGTGGTAGTTTTTGCTACCCAAAAACTTTGGCACTATATGCTCAATTGACAGACAATGCTAATTGCAAAGATTGATCCACTTAAATACCTCCTAAGTAAGGTACCTTTAACAAGCTAGTTGGCTAAATGGGTTATGATACTTAGCGAGTATAACATTAAGTATGTCGAAAGGAAGGCTATAAAAGGACGAGTGATTGCAAATCAACTAGCTGATGCATCTATAAAGGTAGACCATCCATTAGTGGCAGATTTTCTAGATGAATTTCTCTTCAACATAGACATTAAAACCGAATGGAAACTGTACTTTGATGGGTCACACACAAATCATGGTTCAGGAGCTGGTATCTTATTTGTTACACCTCAAGGTGATACCATTCCTAAATCATTCAGGATTGATTTCCCTTGTACCAACAATATAGCAGAATATGAAGCTCTAGTGACAGGGTTAAAAATGGTAGCTCAATGGAAAATTAAGAGCCTACATGTTTTTGGTGACTCTCAACTTGTAATCTAATAGATAAATGATGACTATGAGACTAAGGATGAAAAGCTTGCACCTTACAAGCGAATGGCTAATAGTTTCAAACAGTATTTCAATGACATAACTTTTCAACAAATACCACGTATCTAGAATAGAGCTGCAGATGCTATGGCAACCATGGGTTCCTTGTTGGATATTCTAAGTAATGTGCCTAAGTTTGAGTTTTTGGTTAAACAGCTATTGGTCCCTGCTTATGATGTCCCCGATAATGCGATAGTGTGTACCATTGTTGGTCCTACATCTCCTTGGTATAAAGACATATTTGATTACCTCACTGACCAAACCCTGCCTCAAGACTTGTCTAATAACCAACGTCAAACCTTCATCCGAAAGTCATCCAAGTACACCATCATCGGAGAAACCATGTATAGACGTACCTTAGATAATGCCCTTATGAGATTTCTCGATGCTGAAGAAGCACAAACAACTTTGTGATCGGTACACGAGGGTATATGCAGATCTCATTCAAGTGGTCCTACTCTAGCCCACAAGATTATGAGACTAGGTTACTATTGGCCTACAATGGAGAAAGACTCATACGTCTTTGTAAAGAAATGTAGACAATGTCAAATACATGGAGACTTGATAAGAGCGCTAGTGCAGGAGCTTCGTCCAATTACTTCACCATGGCCCTTCGCCCAACGGGGACTCGACCTCATAGGTAAGATACACCCTTCATCATCTAATGGCCATAAATTCATCATCACCGCTACCGAATACTTCACCAAATGGATTGAAGCTATTCCCATGACATACATAATCGACACACAAATATCTAAGTTTATCCTAAACTATATCATTTTTCGGTATGGTGTGCCCTAATCCATAATCACAGACAATGGCTTCCCATTCAAGAACCAAGAAGTACGCTATTTATGTGAAGAATTCCACATCAAACACCATTTCTCCACTCCGTATTACCCACAAGGTAATGGCCAAGCTGAGGCATCTAATAAGACTATTGTTAGAATCCTTAAGAAGACTGTCAATGACGCTGGTTGTGACTAGCACCTACAACTTAATCCTATCTTATGGGCTTATCGCACAAACATCCGTACTCCCACCAGCGCCACTCCATTTTCCCTTGTATTCAGGTTCGAAGCTATGTTACCTATCGAGGTTGAAATACCTTCTCTATGGGTATCCTTGAAGGGTCATATTGACGATGAAGAGTACCATGTCTCTAGGTTACAAGAGCTAGAATTGCTGGATGAGCGAAGACAGAAATCATTAGATCATTTGCAAGCATATTAGAATTGTCTTCGTCATAGCTACAATAGGAAGGTTCTCAATAGACATTTTGGCATTAGTGACTTGGTATTAATGGAGAATCCTAAGAACCAAGCTGAAAGAGAGAAACCGGGTAAGTTTGAGCCTAACTGGTTGGGGCCCTATATAGTCACAAAAGCCTTTGGATCAGGAGCGTACCAACTCTCTACTCCTGAAGGAGAGCCGCTTTTGTCCCCTATTAATAGTCTGCATCTAAAGAGGTTCTATGCTTAGTCTCTGAGAATGCGTGTCTTAATCTAGACAAAAATAAAAAAAACAAAAAAACAAAAAAATGGTTACCTTGATGAAAACTTGGCAAACAAGTGTCTTTGTAACACCAAAAAATTTGAGAAAATAAAAAAAGTAAAGAGAAATAAATCCATCCAATAGTGAAAACTGCTTCGGTGGCACTATGGATAAGTACCATGGTGAAAACATGGAAAATAGGCACCATGTGTAGTCAAGCTCGCTCTTCTTTCTACAATCATTCTAATCAGACTTTTTCACCATCTCTCATAATAAATGGTTGTCTTATCCATTCCTTGGAACGATTGACATCTAGCATCCATTTCATCACATTACCCACTCCATCTTCCAAATCTTATTCCCGACTGGGGGCAAATCCTTGTTCTATGCCCTAATACCTTGTCCATAACGTCGCATCATCGAAATGTCCTGAAAAATCCCAAAAACATTAGAAAACTTCAAAAATCCAAAAAAATCAAAAAATTGTCAGAAATTACCAAAAATAGAGTCAAGTCAGTCATGTCTAGTTAGTCATGTCAAGTTAGTCATGTTAAGTCAGTCATAGACATAGTCGAACTATGTTGCCTCTGTGACTGGGACGTAGGCAAGGCCTTCAATCGATGTGCCCCCGAGGCATTAGGTCTATCAGTCTAGGTTTTTCATGTATCACACACATTTAAATCATGATGCTTTGTATATTCAAAGTCATTGGTCATGTTGAACTACGAGGTCTCTACGTGTACATCGTAGGAAAGGCTAATCAATTGATGAGCTCCCGAGACCACACTAGGTTAGTCCAATAGGGTTCATTCACATTCACAATCACTATCACACAAGTTGCATATCATAGTTTAGGGTATCATGTCAAGTCATACACTGTCTACGCACACACTTTTATTAGTCAAGGAATCAAAACAAGTCATGCAACAACAAGGCAAAACATCTCAAACAGTCATCAAGTCAATATCAAACACATTGTCAAAGCGATCAACTTATGTCTTAGTAATATATATCTTTCTTGTCAATAGACGTCATCAAATTGTCATAGTCTCATGTGGCTTGTCACTTAAACATCATCAGGCTTCAACGTCTTATATGACATGTGTCTTTCTGAAACCAGGCTTTGTCATGCCTTATACAGAAGTCACCAGGTCAAAACTAGACTCAACATCTTAGGTGGTATGTGTCATTCTCTCACATTACGCTATGTCAAACATCAAACAATCCCACAAGATCAAGTTTTGGCGAATACATTTATTTGGCTTTACGATTTTATATCTTATTTTGTCTTATCTTTTTATCGATTTGTGCCAGACCCTATTACTAGATTTCTTGAAGATGTCCCTTGAAGGATTTAGAGAAGCAACGATGTCTCAGGACTCTTTTTCTTTGACTGCTATCTGTCAACTGTCTTTTTAAACATTGGTTTTTGAGTCATGTTACTAGTTTCCTCAAGGATGTCCAATCAAGGATTTAGAGGAGTAATGACATCTCATGACCTATCTTTTATTTGTCTACTGTTTGTGGTTTGTCTCGACAAAATGATTGGGGAAATTTTGTCCTTAGTATGAGTTAAGACACTCCTTGTCTGTGACTGTCTGTTTTTCGCAAATGGATGACTTTGTACACTATGGTCTATCTCATATCATAGTGTGTACTATCTATTTGTGTCATGTCCTGCCCAATGATGATAACAAGCAAGCATAGTGTATTTGGCAATATATCAAAGAATATATGTTTTTCTCAATCAATCAAACTTAATTGTTTCTTACTAACATTCTGAAATCATCCATGCTAACATTTCTTCTTTTCTGCATCTTCACCACCATTATCTATCCATTTCGAGAGCACACTCATGTTCTTTGGCCCCACCTATTCTCTTGAGGGGGCATACCACTACCTCCTCTTTGTCATTCTCCCTTTCACTGGGGCATATCTTTTTTTCATATTTTCTTTGACACAACACTGTACCAACATTGTATCAAAGAGGGGCAAACTGTAGATACCGAAAATTGGTCTAGGCCCGCGAGTACATATTCGACATAATTTTCTATAGTTCGTGATCTTGATTAAATAATGTATATTATTTAATTAACCTTTCTAACACATATTTCCTCTATTAATTAAATACCCCTTTTTAATTAATTATTAATCTTTATTCAATTTGATTAATTAAATAAATCATATTTATTTAATTATGTTGCAAACTAATTAATTCTTCCCCCTTTATCTATCAATTAAATAAATTATTATTTAATTACCCCTTTTATCATATTTCAACTATAATTAAATATCTTTATTTAATTATTCATTTAACACCCTTTATCTATAATTAAATATTTATTATTTAATTATTCATATTATCCTTTTCAACAGTCAAATTAAATAAATGATCTTTATTTATTTAATTAAGTCTTTTATTTTTGAATGTTGAATTAAATTAACATTTAATTCATATTTAATTGTTTATGTCACATTCCTCTATCATTCAGTTATCTAAGTCATTCACTCACCTTCTGACTCGAGATCTATTTTTAGTTCTCCAGTTATCTTTGAATCCAACACCTGTTTATCTATATGAGAAGACTCTCTGTTACAACTAGTCGATTAACTAGTTCTAACTCTTGTTTACATTCGAATGCATTAGTCTTCGAGTTCCAACTTTGGCTTTTGCATACAAAGTCTATTTCTTCTATTTTTGGAGATTAAGATCCTGAACTTGTGTTCTAACTCACGTTCTAACTTAGTCTCTATCTTCACTCTTTTATGAACTCGTGTTCTAACTCACATTCTATGTGAGACATAACTCACATCGCATGGAATTCATCAATCTCATTCGTCGATCTCTCTTTCAATCTAAGCCGATCGTTCGAAAACCCAAAATCTATAAAATGACTTTTCATTATCATTATTCCTCCCGAAATCATTGATTTTTGAGAAGAGACTATTCTTTGATATTTTGCTTAGACACTCGACAAAATTATACTTGCATTCAAACACATAAATCTGAGGGCAAGAATACTGAAAAGGCAAAATGGAGAAGAGCAATAGAGATAATTCAAAGGGATGAATGCATATTCGGTGAGATCATTTTGGTTTTATTAGTTTAGTTTATTTCCTCGTTCTTTGTTGTTAGATTTTAGATTTTTCATTGTTTAGATTAAGATTTAACTTTGTTATTCTAGCTTTGCAGAAAATCTATTGATCTGTATATGGATCTAGACTATATTACAGAATTTGAATGCTTAACTTTTACAAAGATTTATCCAAGTTAATCAGAACAAAATTAACTCATAGAAATAATTAAGGTAACAGGAAATAACAAAGAGATGCCAACAGAATGAGAGAGAAGAATAGAGAAAGAGATGCAAACAGAGTTTGATTACAGAGTTCGCCACAAACATGACTACGTCTCCGGGTTGACTCCAATAGAGTACGACAGATCCGATTAATCTCCAAAATCAAGTACAATGCACCAAGACCATCACTTCGGCAGCATAACAAAGCTCCGACGTACAAAAATGGCTCAAAAATCTTCTTAGAGCTCCTCTCTCAAAACACCTGTCACCTGTTCCTCTAATTTGCAAAATCTGAGTTTCACACTTAGCCTCACTCTCACCCATTCACCCCATTTTATACAAAAACTTTACTCAATATGGTATAAAACCATATGATTTACAAAATCACCTTATCTCTCCAAATCTTCTAATTACATAGATTTCAATAAAAAAGAATCCCTAATAAATCCCCTATAATTATTCTAAGCCCTTTTTATTATTCATTTCGGGCTTATTGTTATTTGGGAAGTTTTTTTGGTTTATCCATAAAAGGATTATTGTTATAGATTAGGGGAGTTGTTTTTAAATAAAAGGCAATCAGTTTTCAAACAGTTAACAAAACTAACCAATGCTAAAATATTGTTAAAGACATCGAATGGCTTATCAGTGGCTATTATTTTTGGTAGGCCGGCGGTCAGGGGTTCAACCCTGGCCGCTGGCTTTTAATAGCCAATTTCCCACTATACTATAACAAAAGAAACTGTTACCATATTTAGATTTGAAGAAGTCGCGCGGCCAAGTGGTGGAGACATGGGTTTAAAGTTAAGAGTTTAGGGGATCAAATCCCCATACCCTTTTATCAGAACGAACAAAACTGTTCGCTGGTTATGTGAGACGATGTAGCCGTGGCCACGTGTGGCACCAGGGGGTGCCACGTGGTGAGCTCTCAGTGGTCGATGACTCCTATGTGTCTGTCGAGGCAGATGATGATGTGGAGCCACCGTGTACAATGATGTAGCACACACGTATGCTAACAAGGCTGATGACTCACATGTTGACTATGCTGACGACGTGGAAGCTGACGTGGATGACAACTCGACGCTGACTGGACACCGTACTGCTGACTGCATGTCTTGTGTACCTACCATTCGCTATCCGATTGGTTCCGTACGATGTAGACATGCCAGGTGTCAAATTTTGGTTAGTACATTTCACTGCTCGTACAATACGAAATGCTGACGTTAGCATCTGTACGGTCAAAGTCAACCTTCATAGCACGATCTTTGACTGATGATATCTCGTGCATAGGGTGTCAGATTTTGACGAAACAAGTTGCATCAGAAAGCTTACGATGAGCTCTTTGCGATGATGCTAACTTGGACATCTTTTGACAACATCATTTTTTTCGCTTCTTGGATGCCCTCGATGCCAGTTTGACTGGCCATAACTTGTTCAAATGGACTCATTTTTGCACTGTTCAAGTTGCATTGGAATCAGGATGTCGAACTCTTTCTGATGGTGCAGATTTTTGGAGAGAAATGAGAAACTTCAATTTTCACTGAAAATATCCATCGGATCATCTATCATGTTACAATGTCAAAGGGGGAGAGTAGTAGAGTAAAAAATGTATAATCATCTCAGGGGGGAGAGTTTTGTTTTTGAAATTTTGAAGAGTGGCAGTGTATTGATGTTGGTACTGATTTGACACTTAGTCATTTTTCACTAAGTGTTGCCATCAATGCCAAAGGGGGAGATTGTTGGCAAGAGACATTATGAATATCATTTGGTGTTGTCATTGATGGAAAACCTAGTCAGTGATTGGATCCATGCATCATCATTTGATCATATCGACAGTTAGATTGAAGACAGTCAAGGAAGAACAGAGCATCCGACAGTTTTGTGTTCATCAAAATTCACATGAAGATTTTCTGTTATTATTTTGTGTTGTGTATCTCATGGAATGTTGTTTGATCTATGATCTCTATTGCTATTGAATCTTAGTGCCTCGTATTGATCTGTGTGCGAGTTAGAAGATCCGGTTGGTTAATTCTCTGTTTATCAGTACAAAAGGCGACTTCTTGGATATAACATATCGTAAATGTTTGAGAAGTAATTGTTTAAGTATTTTTATGTTCGTACATGTTGATGTTGATCATTGATATGCTATAGCCAACTTTGGTTGGTGCACATTAAGGATTACTCGTGATTTGAGCCGACAGTTGTAAATATTTTTTGTGTTCTATTAAAGCTGACATATTGCGATTAAATTCTTAGTCACAGATATATATAAGAGATCGATCATTACCATTTTGAGATATGTAGAAGGTGTTTCGATGTGAGTTGCGAATCGGACCAGAGAAGAAGAGAGATAATGCACAGTTTCACTTGAGCATAAAGGATTTGTGTTGTGAGTTTGAGCACAACAAAGCAGAAGTGCAAAATTATTCTGAAGGACAAAAGATTGATTGTTGAGCCTAACCAAAACTGTAATCAAGCATATGTAGATGCTAATATCTCAGTTCAACTTCTCAGATGGATTTAATCTGATTATCTTTGTTAGACAATGAGTCTTCTTTGAGCAGTGAGCTCTAGGCAACGTGCTTGAATGCAAGTGCATTCCCCATATTGTAAACTTCATTTGAGTATACTCAGATCATATTGTGGATTGGCCATCCACTGTGGTTTTTCCCCTAACAGGGTTTCCACATAAAAATTCTTGTGTTATGGTAGTTTGTTTTATGTTCATGCATTTTTCTTTTGAATGAATGTTTTAAATGCTTGAAGGATCAGATTTATAAATTCAAAAATTGCACAACACTGATTCACCCCCCTCTTAGTGTTGCTTGATTCTAATAGGAATGGTTAAAGTGCAATAGTTCCAGAGCAGAATGAAGGAAATCATTGAATGGTCAAAACTGTGAGTCACCATAGACACTGAATAAGATGGAAGGAAGAAGGGGTTTGTTCTAATTAGGTTAACCCATGACATGGAATTACTCATGAAACACGTCTTTGTCATGGTGGTGAAACTGTTAAAGGTAGAGTTTCAATTTAAATTATTTTCTTCTAATTTTCAATTTTTTTTGTTGTTGCAAAGACTAAGTCCTCTCCCTATTCTTGAGGGAGAGTGAAAAAACACATTATGGTTCTATTTTCAGTCCTAGGATGAATAAGACTTCTCATAGACCCTGTATAGTGGGATCCATTGAGAGGAGTAGATCTAGTGACTAGCTATTTTTATCTATTTTAGTTTTTCTAGTCCTAATTGATAATTTATCATTGCCAATTTTCTATTATCAATTGAATAACAAACATGCATTTCTAAATGATAAATATTTAGTAGATTCTTGTTAGAGTTCGAAGTTTTTATGCAATAAAGGAGTTAATTTAGTATCATGATTTGTTGATCAAGTATTAAGTGTTGATATCTATTGTGGAAGCAACAACTTAAGCAAGGGCCATTTGAGGTACTCCTATCCACTCTTTCTTTTTAGTTATTAGATTAGTTCATGCATTGTTGAATTAAAATAGTTTTGGGTTTCATGCATGATGAATTCATGAATGCAATTCTATAATTGAATTAGATTTTGTAGCTTAAATTTTTGTTTCATACTCCTAGAGTGATTAGTTGCAGCTCAATCTTAAGAGTTAGTAGTCGCAGTCTTAAGTGATAAGTACCTGTAGCACAAGTAACAACTTATGTTTATTTCCCTATTTTACCAATTAACGTTTCATTTCCTTTTTTAGCTTTTACCATTTTTTGTATATGTGTAAATCACCTATACTCATTGATATAGGTCATGTTAGAATCCATGAATGCACAAATAGTGCCAACACCATCAAAATATTATGAATCCCTGGTTGATAATTAAATGAATCCTCTCATAGAAGATGAATTGTTCAGTTAGGAATCCATCCTCTGAATTGTGTGTCTACCTATAGCACCAATTTAATGAACAATAGAGAAGCCCTATATTACCTAGATGAGAAATTGATAAAATATTGATGTAGGATTGAATGCTTAATGAATTAATTATTGATTGATTTATAGATTTATAAGATGATTTGATGAAGGGTTGAGATTGAATTTAAAACCTCATATATGATATTTGATTTGAAGGACTAATGAGGAGATGTGACATACATAGGTGAGTTGCACATTATTTTATTTTTTAATTAAAATAATAGAATTTTTCAACTCAATGTGATTGGGGAGTTAACAGATCTAATTGATTAGTCAATTTCCAACATGGAGGAGTTAATTGAGCATATGAGAGAATTAAGGGGAGTCAAATATTACATGAAATACTTAACTAATTACATAGATGAGTGAAGTGGATTTAATTGATGAGTGGGAGTAGGAGTAAGTATGAGTGAAGTGATTAGACCAAGTAATCAACTAGATGAGGTGGAATTAATCAATTTAATAATTATTTAATTGAATTATTTATGCACACATGATGTGGAAAGTAATATTAAATTTAATTTATTAATGGATAATGTGTGAATAAATGATTAATTAAATGGATAAACATGTGGATGATTATGGATAATTAATTCATTAAATAGATGAATAATATTAGCCAAATTTAATTAAATTAACTTAAGAGTTATTTAATTAAATTATTAAGCATTAGGAGTCTTAGGTGACAAGTTGATGGTGTGACTATATTAGGTGTTGACATGATAAATGAGATGGTGATTAAATGAAAATTGGACCTAGGTGACTAGGTGATAACATGATTAAATAGATGATAGAAGGACCTAGGAGATGAATGAATGAATCAGACAATTAGGTGAATATGACATTTTTTAGGTGTCTACATTTTTGCCCTCTTTGAGATAATGTTTGAAGTACAACATTGTTTCAAAGAAAATAAAAGTAGCTACAATGAGATGGATGAGATATGAAGAAATCAATAATATGCCCCAGTCATGTGGAATAAATAATGAAGGAAGAAATGGATTAGAATAAATTAATGATGTCCTAGTCATGTCAAGAAAATGATGAGATGTTGATACCTCCTTGAGAGGTAAATTGTGCAAGAATTGACACAAGTGAGCTCTCGAATGATGAATATATGGATGCAAGAAAGGTGAAAATGAGAAAGTGACAAGATGAAATGAAGATAATAGACAAGTACACATGGATAAATATTTATTTGGAATGCTTTATTATGTTGGAATATGAAGAGAAACCTTGTTTTTTCATAGAAATGGATATTATGCACCATGGTATAGAAGACCAAGGTGACAATGTATCTAATGCATAGAATGACACTCAAGCAAACATAAAAAAAATAGGGTGCCCCAAAAATCTTAAGGAATTTGATGCACTTGGTGGGTATGTGTAGATACAACCAACAAACATGGAGAGGAGTTCTCATCATACCTCAAGGTGATTGACCTTGGTGGGTCTTGTGAGACAACATCCATCAAATGCGACACACATATAAAAATGATCATGCCCCAATATATAGTAGTCAAATCACACAATGATATAGAATGATCGTGGTGATCATGAATAGGCATAGTATGGGTCAAAATGATATATCAAAAGATCAAATAAATAAGTCAAAATATATATCAAAGATAAATCAATGAAGTAAACAATAAATTGCCAAAAAATACATAGTTATATAATCTCTTGCCAAGGTGATAATAGGATAAAGAGATGATGATTATGACTAATGTGGGGAAGGATGCATCCCACAAAGTCAAAGGATTGGAAGAAATATAAATTTTTGATATTTGGCAATTGATGTGACAATTATATGTTTTTTATATTAAAAGAAAAAAAAGCAAGGGTGTTGGCCCATAAAACATAGAGTCCAGAGGCTGAAAATAAAGTCCATGGACCATAGACAACACATCAATAGTTCTTTAACAAAACATTACAAAAGGTCATAAACCTTGAATAGTGAGGAGACACCAGAGTTTATTGGACGTGAGAATCATCTATGACATGCATAAAAGAATCTATGAATAGCTATTGATGGCTTATGACACATGTAAGAGCATATCATATTTTATAGGGATTCTTATGAAATCTTGTAACAAGGTGTAATTTCATGTAAGAGACCATGTTTAACATATAAGGGGTCGAATGGATTTTTACCATGGTAATTTTGAACCTTGTTTTGACCCATGGTAATGTTTTATGGTGGTATTTTGAGCCCTTATGAGTCTATATATTGAGGGGTTATGTTGGAGACACTATGAGATGTTTTATAGGTACACAGATGCTACTAGATTGAAGAGGAGTTAGAGTGAATTTATTTTAAACATACTTGTTTTCAATACAACTATTCATCTCTTCTTTGGTGGAGATTTTTCCCAAAAGGGTTTCTCCACATAAAAATTGTGTTATGTGTTGTGCTTTCCGTTCTTTACAATTTTTTATTTACAGTTGTTAAAATCTCCATATGGTTTACACTACATAATCTAGTTTACAATAATCTATTAAATCTTCCATTATAGCTATTCCTCTACCATTTTTCTAACATTTGGTATTAGAGCCTGGCCAGTTCTATGTTCTACGTGGTAGAACAAAGGTTTTTTGAGTTTTAGTGGGAGTTTTGTTGAGCTGTTTTTTGTAGTATTTTGTGTTTAACCATGGCTGCAACTTATAACCATTTGGATATTGAAAAATTTAACGGAGTTGGTTTTGAGTTGTGGAAGCTAAAAATGGAGGATCTCCTTGAAGAATGAGATCAATGGGTAGCTGTAACAAATGAAAAGAAACCCGAGAAAATGAGTGATGAAGATTGATAAAAAGGCATGAGGCACCATCAGGCCATATCTTTTTGATTATGTTCTCTTGAATGTTTCATCAGAAAAGACTGCATTCACTTTGTGGAACCGAGTAGATGAAATCTATCAAGCGAAAAGTCTGGTAAACAAACTCTACTTGAAGCGAAAACTATTTTCTCTTAAGATGAGGGAAGGTGAATCTATAGCTGAGCATTTAAATTCCTTTAATTTGGTTTTGAGTTAGTTACCCTCTATTGATGCCAAAGTAGAAGAAGAAGATAAGTGTATTATGCTTCTCTATTCTTTACCTGAATCTTGGGATAATTTCATACTTGCTATCGCTGCTAACACATGGAAGATCCAAAGATGGATGCTCTTGTAGCAACTTTGTTGTCATAGGAAATGAGGAAAAAGGCAATGGATAGTATAGGTGATGCTCTCAACATAAGGGGAAGGCCTAAAGAAAGAGGGTCTAAAAGAGATAAGAATGGGCCTAAGGACAAGTCTAAGGGAAGATCTAAAAATCCTGAAAAGAAGAATAGAGCGAAGTGTTGGAACTATGGGAAAAGAGGACATGTGAAGAAGGAATGTAGAAATCTAAAGAAACAAGTTGATTCCTCCATAGAGAAAACCTCGAACTCAGGTGATGAAGCTTTGATTTCTTGTCTTCAGGTTATGACTAATAAAAATTGGTTAATTGATTCAGGATGCTCTTTTCATATGAATCCTCACAAGGAGTGGTTTACCACATATAAGAAATATGATGGAGGTGAAAACTACCTTGGTGATAACTCTTCATGCTCGATTTTCAGAAGGGGAAGGTTAAGTTGTGTTTCAGTGATGGGAGGATTAAAACCCTTCCTGGTGTTTTGCATGTTCTTGGAGAAGCTATAAATCTGATTTCAGTTTTGAAGTTAAATGATCTAGGAATAAGTGTAACTTTTGATAAGCATTGTTTTAGATTGGTCAGAGGGAATTTGGTGATAGCGAGAGGAACAAGGAAAGGAACCTTGTTTAAGCTAGAATTCACTACTTTTGTAAACTCTACATATTTAATTGAAAATTTTGAAAACACTTGTATGTTGTGGCACAGTAGATTGGGTCACATAAGTGAGACTACTTTAAAGTCTATTTTGAATAAAAATTTGTTAGACGGTTTATCCTATTCTAACGAGAGTTTTGTTTTTTGTGAACATTGTGTGTTTGGCAAACAAAAAAGAAAATCATTTCCTTATGGCAATACAAAATCTAAAGTTAAATTGGAATTTATTCATACAGATGTGTTTGGCCCTGTGGATGTTGAATCAATTGGGAAATCTAGATATTTTGTCTCCCTTATCGATGATGTTACAAGGTTTACTTGGTTATATTTTATGCAACATAAATATGAAGTTTTCACTAAGTTTAAGGAATTTCAAGCCTTAGTAAAAAAATAATTAGATTATAAAATTAAGGTATTAAGGTCTAATAATGGAGGGGAATGTTATTCTAAGGAATTTGATGAATTTTGTAAGCATGCAGGAATTGTTAGACATAAAACTACTCTATACACTCATCAACAAAATGGTGTGGCAAAAAGGATGAATCAAACGATCATGGAAAAGCTAGAAGCATGTTAAGTGGTTCACAACTTGATAGATTATTTTGGGTAGAAGCTGTAAGTACTACTTGTTACTTGATTAATAGATATACTTGTAAAGTTTATCAACCTCATACAATGATTTTAATAACTAAGCCTCTACAATCGTGATTCAGAGATTGGACATCTAACCTGAATAGCCATTTTAACCATCATGAAGGTGAATTTTAATTGTCAACCTAGGGACGTGAACTTGAAATGGGTCTGCACATTATGAGCATTAGGAACTCAAAGTAGCCATCTTCATTCTACAACTAAGAAAGATTCAATACTTAAAGTAAATTGCATGGAAAGGAACAAAGTAAATGATGAACATCACTCAACAATTAAACTAAGCTGAACATGCATGACAAGAATGGAAATCTGAGCAATAAACAAGAAACTACTCTATCCGCTTTGGCTGTAAGAACGATCACATAATGAAATTCTATTGGTTGCAGGAACAGTCAGTGCCAGATTCTTAACTAAGTACTAAACATAAACTAATAACTAATCTAGCTAAACTAAAGGACGGATTACTCACCAAGTGGGCCCCCTTGGATGAGTATCCTCTAAAACTAATATAAACTCAAATGCTCAGCTCAAGACTTCATCTTATTCATTGGGAAATACAAATACAAAAGAGTAGCATGTCTGGAAATGCTAGTATACTATCAGATCGTACAACATCAATAACTCAACAACTCGACAACCTCCTAAAGAAGGAAGATCTGAACCTTATTTATGCTACAAACTAAACAAGGTAGTCAAATCCCATTAACTAAGAGGATGCCATTTAGGAAAAATAGAGAAAATAATGGAAGGGCGGTTACACACGTAGGGAATCCAGTCAGACATGCATGTACAAACGCAAACTCAACACTGCAGTAATGCCCACAACTACTCAACATCTTGAAAGACCAATGTAAGGTAGTTACATGCGGCTGACATGGGGAATCTTCTGCTATCAACTTTCAGTTGACCCTCGAATGATTCCTCTGCATGACCAGCGGGCGGCTGCATTTCTCAATTTAGTATCCTCAAGTATGTCTACATGGTAGTGTTAATACATATAATAATTGCACATCTATAACCACCTTAAAGAACATTCATTAAACATATGAAAAATTAATATAGATATCCCACATAATAGGCTAATGTCATTAAAACGGGCAGAAAAGGAACTAATCCCAATGTCTATGGTTTGAGGGAAACTCTATAGAAATATCAACATTTAATATCAAAGTCCATGTCAACTTCAGCAAATAAACTATAGATTCTACCCAAATTTGGACCAAAAACTAGGCTCATCAAAGCTCTTGAAATAACACCTTATGAGATATGGATAGGTAAGAAACCTTTTGTTTCACATTTAAGGGTATTTGGATGTGAGGCTTATGTTAATGTGCCTAAAGAAAAATGAACTAAGTTGGATCCTAAAGCTGAAAAGTGCATTTTCATTGGATATGGTGATAATGTTAAAGGTTATAAGCTATGGAATCGTCTAACCAAGAAAAGTATCTATTTTAGAGATGCGATTTTCAGAGAGATTAGCATTATTTTTGTACCTGAACAACCAAAGGAAAAGGATAAGGGAAAGAGTGTGCATTTTGAAATTAAACAAGAAGATGCACCTCAAGAAGAATAAAGAGATGGATTTGATGAGAAGGAAGAAGATGAGGAATCAAAAGAAGTTACTGATCAAATTGAAGAACATGAGGAAGAAAATTAGGAAGAGGTTGAGAGGGATCAAGAACAACAAGATCCTCATACTCCTATTCTTAGAAGATCCAAAGGACAACTCAATACAATCAACAGGTATAGCCCACCTGATTTTCGTTGTATATTTTATTTATTAAGTGCTAACAATGAACATAGAACTTACAACAAGGCTCTCTCTTTAGAAGAAAATGATTCTTGGTTGCATGCTATGCAAGAGGAGATGATGGCATTGGAAAACTGTGACACCTGGGATCTTGTTGATTTTCCCAAAGGAAGAAAGCCCATCGGATGTAAATGGGTATTTAAAAAGAAATTTGGAGAAAATGGTCACTTGGAAAGGTATAAGGCCAGGTTAGTGGCTAAGGGCTACTCCCAGAGATAGGGAGTTGATTTTGGTGAAATTTTCTTTCCTGTCACTAAATTAACTTCTATTAGATTCTTGTTATCTATCACTACTGCTTGTGATTTTGAGATAGAGAAAATGGATATTAAAACTGCTTTTTTGCATGGGGATTTTGAGGAGGATATTTATATGTGACAACCTAATGGTTTTGTTGTGAAGGGAAAAAAAAATTGGTTTGTAGGTTAAAAATATCTTTGTATGGTTTAAAAAAGTAAACTAGAATGTGGTATCAGAGTTTGATGCTTTTGCATTGAAGTTGAGATTTCTTAGGAGTGAATAGGATAATTGTGTATATATTAAGGTTATTGGTGATCATATTCTAATTATTATCTTGTACGTTGATGACATGTTGTTTATTGGTAACAACAAGGTAATGATTGGTGAACTCAAGAAACAACTTTCTAGTGCTTTTGATATGAATGACTTGGGGGCTACTAAATACATTCTTGAAATGGAAATCAGAAGAGATCATGGTAATAGAAATATTTGGTTGAGTCAAAGTAAGTATGTTGATATCATTTTTCAGAGGTTTAATATGCATGATTGCAAGCTAGTTAGTATTCAATTTCCAGTTGGTGACTTGGATAGTCAAAGGTCCACTAGTGGGTATGTGTTTACTTTGTTTGGAGGAGCAGTGAGTTGGATGAGTAAAAGGTAGGCTACAATTTCTTTATCCACCACTAAAGTAGAGTATATGGATACTACTCATGTCTCTAAGGAGGAAATTTGGTTACAAAGGTTGTGTGCAGGTATTGGTTTTGATTGCAATATTGTTTAGGTTAACTATGATAGTCAAAGTGCAATTCATTTGGTTACCAATCTAATGTATCATGCTTGAACTAAAAATGTTGATATTCAATATCATTTTATTCATGAGTTGATTGCTAATGGTTAGATTGAGCTAAAGAAGATTGACACACAAAAGAATATTGCAAATGTTCTTACCAAACCTTGAACACAGAGAAATTTACTTGGTGCCAAAAGGCCATGGGCCTTGCTACTTGTACCTAGTTAATTCCATGATGGTGTGATTCCCCTAACTCTTGCAAGTTATTTGACAAGTGGGAGAACGTTGGGAATTAAGGTGTCTCAACCTTGGCCATTCTTAAGTTGTTTATTTATTATTACTTTAGTTTTTCCATGGATAAATATCATTTATTTTATTAAATATTTATACTCCATCAAAAGGGGCATGAGATTTTGAGTTGGCTCTTTTTCCACATGTCGATGCCTTAAAAAATAAGTTATTAGTTGTCAAAAGATGCCCACTTAGTGGTGTAGACACTAAAAAATGTCCTAGTCTGCAAGCATCATTTTTCTTGGTCTTTGTCTTACGATAATTAAATAATTTTTCTTGACTACATTCCTCTATTAATTAAATATTTTTTAATTATTTAATTAATTCATTTCTTAATGTTTTCCTATCCTGATCAATTAAATAAATTAATTGCGTCACTAATATCCCCCTTTCTTCAAATAATTAAATGAATTATTATTTATTTAATTATTTGCTTATTGCCTTTCATGTATGGTTAAATAATAATAATTAATTATTTAACTATTCATCCCCCCTTTTTAATTCTTCCATTGTTAAATAATTTTCAAAATTATTTAATTGTCCATGTGTCTCTTGTATTAAATAATTAAATCAATTTAATTATTTAATGCCCCTTTTCACATTTCCTCTCATTTAATTAATCTCTATCATAACCATCTCTGTCATAATTGTTGGCATCATAGCAATCAATAGCCCACCTATTTTTGGTGCATCAATCCTCCATAGTTGATCTTGGCATATTTCTAGAAACTCGATCTTGACCGTCCATTTCATAACCTCCCTCTCATGAATCCTCGTCTGTCGCTCTTGGAATCTTTCTAGATAATTGATCTCGTCTGTCTGTTTGAATGGCTATCTATAAAAGAAGCCTTTCTCCTCCATTTTTTCCTTAACAACCATTTTGTCTCCAATTTTCTACTTACTATTTGCAGGTTATTTGCACAACTTCAACAACAAATCTGAGGGCAATATTTGCAAAAGGAGAAATAGGAGAGACAAGAGAAAGAATCAATTGCAATGGAGTGCTTTATTTTGAATGCTTTCATTTTGATTGCTCTCTTTGTTTGTATTCTCTTGTTTTGGATGAGGTTTTTAGCCTAGAGGTATTATGGTTGTCACTTTATCTAGGCTAGAGTGTTTTCCCCCATCTTACATTGGTGAACCTAATGTGAACATAAAATTTTGCAAGATTTCGTATGACTTTTTGTGTGTTTTTATAGATTTCAGGTATGGAATGATGCATTTGCTCAAAGTAGCGATGCATTTGATGAGGAATGACATATTTGCTGAAAATAATGACACATCTATGGAAGGAAATGGTGGGCAAGGAAATTTAAATTCAAATTTGCAACACAATTGTTCTGGTGTGACGCGATGCAATGACACATTTGCTAAAAAGAACGACACAATCGTCTGTCCGGTATAAAATTTCAGTTTTTCAGTTTGTTTTCAACTTTTCTTTTTGGTTTTCAAGTAGAATAGGGTTTTTGGGTTACTAACTTTCTATTTTTAGCACATGGCTTTGGTTTGGAGCTCCCAAAATACTTTCTTTTGAAACAAACAAAAAAAATTGAGCTTCACTTTAGTTTAGTTTTAAGAAAATTTCCATTTTGTTTATTTTCTACAACTTGCATCAAGATCATAAGGTTAAAAAGAATCTGCATTTCTCACTCATAAGGTTTAAAAAGAGCAACAATATGCATTCTTATACTCATGGGTATTAAAATGAATTTTCATTTCAAGTCATGGGCATAAAATGAATCCAAGTATCTTCAAATAATAAGCAAGGGTAAAATCAAGAAGTGTCTTTCATGTTTGGTGATTTGCAATTGTCTTAGAAAGTGTATATGCTCTCCTCTCATTCCATTCAAAAATCTTGAGTGACCAAAAGAACCTCTTTGGAATTTGTGTAATCACACCACACATTTTGATTTTTGGGCTTAAAAAGAACACCCATGCAAGTGTGAGGAAAAGGCACAAAGTATGCTCTCTCCTTACGCTTCGTGCAATCTGAGATGATAAGAAATATGTGTACTTTCTCACTATTGTTTAACTTTTATTAGAGGGATTTCCACCCCACTTCAAAAGGTGGGAATAACCCAAGTGGTAACAAAGCTAAGGCCAAGTTCTTCCAAGCCACTATAGATAAATGTGCTTCTTGATGAAATTTAGTTAGCAACGGGTGAAAATGTGTCATACCAGCAAGTGTTTCCCTCAGTAGCCCCACGAGCTACGTGAAAATCCTTCCTTAGGGAAAGGACTAGGAAGCCTCTTGACTCGCCATAGTCTTGAGCTAATATTTTCGCATGTATGGCCACTTTGAACAAATTCCCTTATTAAGAGCCAATTTTTGTTAGTTTCCAAAAACCCTTTTATACACTCATTGATTGTAGGAGGTTGGACCTCTGAAGGTGTCTCATGTCTTCACTGAGCTTGTGTAGAGACAAGAATCCCTCCATTGGGGGAATGAGACTTGGTGAGCCCGAGAAGTGAGTGTCGTGGAGGGGAGCTAGTGCCATAAAGTCTCTAGTTGTCTGCCTTGTTCAAGTGGCTGGAGAAATCCAAGTGGGGATATCAACCAATGGTTTCCTTTCCAACCAAAGGGCTTGTACATTGTTGTCTATGTGTGTTTTATTTTGAAATCAAATATTTTCACATCAAAAAATAGGCCAAAAAAAGTGCTTGATACTCTATTCTATGTTTTCCAATTAGATTTCATCAAAAACCAATCAAAATTCATTCAAAACTAGATCAAAAACCATCAAACTATCAAAAGAAACTTTTTGTGAACCACAACTATCAAGAACAGAACCACAACTGATATTGTGCACCACAACTAATAACTAAAAAATTTTAATTGTCATCTTGAACTGCACTTGTAGAAACCAGAGCCACAACTATCATTTTGAACCACAACTGAGCTCTGGAAACCCGCAACTGAAACAATGCATTTGTAGAAAACAATGCCACAATTGCCTGATAACCAGAAACTTTCAAAATCTTTGTCCAAAATCTGATCAACTCATTTTATAGCCACCTTTGATTGTCAAACCAGAGACTTGCAAGCTTTACCAATTCATTCTAGCATTTCCATTTAGGGAAACATTCCATTATAGGTTACCTTCCTCCATCCTTGGCATTGCATATATTAAGTTTAGACCCTTAAGTTGCATTTAGACCTTTAAATTTTGAACATAGGAAGACCATTAAGCTTTTGGAAAATATTTGGTTACATATTCTATTTGTCATTAACCTCAATCCTTCATATTACTAACCTTTTTCATTATCACCTTTAGCAAATTTGAGTCTTAAGCTTGTGTCCTAGCGTTGACTCAACCTTTTCAAAATTATCCTCTTATTTACCACAAAGGTCAAAGACACTTTGAATTGTTACCTTGGGTTAACTTTAGCTTGATCGCCATCATTTGTTTAAAATTTTAGGATTCCTTTGCATTAACTTGATCTCCATTTAGACTTATATTACATCCCTTTGGACATAACTTTTATCATCATCTTACTAGATTGCACTTTGCACCTTTATCCCAAAAACACAAAAAAACATAGTTCATTTTCACCCTAGTCTTAGCATCATATCATTTTTCCTTTGTTCAACCTTTCATATCCTTTTGCATCCATTAGTCTCATTATCCTTGCATCCTTATATTTAAGAAAATCCAAAAAATATATAGCTTAGTTTCATTACTCAACCTTACATTTGCATCCTTATATTCAAGAAAATCCAAAAACATAGTTTAGTTTCATCACCATCTTACATTATCCCTCAACATGAAAACATATCACATGGTTGAAACAAGGTCACAAACTATAAGAATTTTTCATGTGACCCTTTTAATGGTACTACCTTTGGAATAGATTCAAATCATTCTACACCTCCAAGAGACACATCACAAAGAGACCAAACTGACACATGGGAAAACCTAAGCCTACAAGAATTCAAAAAACAATTGACTCCTCAAGAAATTGAAAGAGCTTATCAAGACCCAAGAATTTTAAGCATGGTTGATCAACTTGTTAGTGCTAACCCTAACAGATTATTCTATGCACTAGCTAAAAAGGGTGCCAAATTACCTCAAGGGTTTGACGTCTCAACTATTGTAGAAGAAGAAGAAACCGAAAATCCATTTGCACTTGGAATTCCTTCATCACAAAAAATGTCAAACATATCCCTTGGGACAACTACACACATGACTATCACTACCACATACATCCCAAGCATCTCAATATTTGGAAACAAGGTAACCCATACCACTACACAAGGACATAGTTTCACACTTGGAAGTTCCTCCAATTCCATGGGTAAGACCTTTACAAACTCCCTTTTCCAGAACACAAATCAAGGTTCCACATCACAAGGTCCTACACCTTTTATCCAAAATGAAAACCAAGGTCCTATACCTACACTCCAAAACACAAATCAAGGATCCTTATTCCAATTTCAAAGCATACCTTCATCAAGTCAACCTCCACCAAATAAACCTAGAAAGGTTCACATTATCGCATGAAGATCCCAAATCAAAACAATAATCAAGGTTCTATTCCATCACTCCAAAACACTAATCAAGGTTACCTTCCATCATTCCAAAATCCTACTCAAGGAACCATTCCTTCATCAAAAAATACCAGCCAAGGACCTAGACCTTTATTTCAAAATACCAATCAAGGAACCATTCCTTCATTTAAAAATTCTAATCAAGGGCCTACACCTTCATCATAAATTATCAATCAAGGACCTACACCTTTTACCAATCAAGGGGCCTTTCCTTCATGCCAAAACATAAATAAAGGGCCTACACCTTAACGTCAAGACATCAACCAAGGACCTACACCTCCATTTGCAAATCAAGGACCAAATTTTCAAAACCAAGGCACAAATCAAGGGTCTACACCCACTTCAATACCATACCACATGCAAACATGACCTTTGAAACAAACATAAATGCCAATTTCATCCCAAACCAAAACAACACAAATCAATACGGCAACAAGGGTCCCACATCATAAAGCCTCAATCCTAATTCAAATCCAACATATGACCTTAATACCAACATTATGACACCAAACCAAAACAATGCAACACCATCTCTGTAGATATTTTGATACAACAAGCGCAAACCCTCCAACAACAAATGAAAAAAATGCAATTGAGGACCAAGAAGAAGACTTATTTTGTGGAGGAATTGTGCCCATTTCTATTTGATAGAAATTTGTACATGTTGCCCTTTCCCCCTCATTTCACAAAACCACCTTTGCCTAAGTACAAGGGGATAGGGGATCCAATAGAACACATTCAAGAATTCAACACATCATGTATGGAAGTCTCATATGATCCTGCCTATTTGATGAGACTATTCCTACGAAGCCTTACGAGACCAACTCTAGACTGGTTTGCACACCTTCCTCTAGGAATTAGAAGATGGGGTGAACTAGCCAACAAATTCATCAATTATTTTTCCTTCAACATTAAAAATGATGTCACCCTTGCAAAATTGAGCACAACCAAACAAGAAGAAGGGGAATCACTTACCTCATTTTACTAGAGATGGCAAGGATTGGTTAGCAAGTTCCCTTGTCACATTCTTGAGAAACAACTTGTCACCATGTTTGTGGAAATCCTTAATGGAGAATTGATGAGTCAAATTAAAATCCAATGTTGTAAAACCTTTGAGGAGATCCTTGAGAAAGGTTTCCTTATTGAGAAAGGTCTTATGGAAAAAGGACTAGTCAAGGTACACCAAGAAAATCCAAAATCCAACAATGATAAAAGCAAATATTGGTCCTGAAACAAAAATGTCACAAATGATGGAGTTGTTGATGCCATACTAATAACCAAAGGTCAAACCATTCAAATTAAATGTCCCTCTTCATCAAATACACCAAACATATCAAACACATTGACCCAAGGTCAAAACCAAATGCTAAATGCTATCCAAAACAATCAACAACACATAGGTCCTCCCCGCGCCAAAAGAACATACACCGCTTTGGGTGAACCCATCAAATTAGTCCTTAAAAAAATTTCATAATCTAATTTCATCACATTACCAAACACTAAAAACTATGAACCTTCCTTGATCAAACTTGATTGGTGGAAAGAAGATGAGTATTGCGAATATCATCGTGGAAAAGGACACAAAATAACTAGATGTTGGACGCTCAATAATATCATTCAAGACCTCATTGAAAATGGAACCATATTGGTAGGATATTCACAAGGAAAAACCAATGTTGATCATACCATATTCAAGACTCCCGTTGCAAGACCATGATAAAGAAAAAGCCTCTAGTTCATGGAACAACAATAGTGCCAATTATGGTGCAGTCAAACATGATTACAACACTATCATCCTTAATGTGAGACCCTTTGATGACTACATTGCCACTATTACCAGAAACAAGACAAGTTGAGAATGTGCTATTACCCGTCGAACCAAGATAACTATTCCAGAACCTCCATCTAATTCAAAACCAAAAAGTCAATATAATCTCCTAGACCAACTTGGGAAAACTCCCACACAAATTTCTATCTTGGAGCTCCTTCATATATCACCACAACACAAAGCCATCCTTGATAAAGAATTGCAAGATTCATCTGTACCTGAAAAAACCTAGATTTCAATGAATTTCATGCCATGGTTGGATACCTAACTATGCCGTACCATGTCACTTTCTCTGAACAAGACTTTTCAACACCAATATTTGATCACAATGACCCCCTACATCTTGAAGTATGTGTTAATAAACAAAATATTAGAGGAGTCCCAGTAGATGGTAGAGAAAGTCTGAATATTTTCTCACTAAAATTGGTGAAAGCATTGGAATAATTTAAGAATTGTATAGAACAAAATAAGAAAATTAATATCAAAGCTTATGATGATGCTGAGCATTCGTTCATAATTTCACTTTCTGTGAGAGTTGGCCCAACAATACAGGAAACAATATTTCATGTCTTGGATCTAGATTCACATTACAATATTCTCCTTGGCCGCCCATGGGTTCATGCCATGATGGATATTCCATCCACATACCATCAATGCCTCAAGTTCCCACAAAATAGCACTGAAATTACTATTCCAGGTGACCCTAATCCTTTTCAGTATTGTTCAAACCTAAAAGGAACTGTTGAACATCAAGTCCCCATCAATCAAGAGGCCTCACCTTCCACTTCATCTACCACTCCATCTCACTACATTGACCCATCTACCCTTATCAAATCATCAACCCCATTCATCACACCTTCCATGCCCAAGATCCAAATCCAAGACAAAGGATGTGCAGAGAACATAACATGAAGAGTCTCTTTTTCATCGTAAAGTTACCTAAATCACCAAAGTATATGGAAAAATGCATCCCATGCAACCTAAATATATCATCCATAATCCCCTTACCACCTTCACTAGATGGGGGAACTTTACAAAGAATCTCTAGATGACCATATTCTCACATGGCTGTATAGAGAAGAGGACACTGAAACTAAGAAATTTATAATTGAACAATATCCAAAAGGGTTCCAAATAATGAAATGACAAGGATATGATGGATGCAGTGGCCTTGGCCTAAAAAGACAAGGAATGTTGGAACCCTTGCAATCTCCTAAACTGCTAAAAAACCAAGGTTTGGGGTTTGTACTAGTAAGAGTGACTATTTGGGGTATTAGGTTACCTTCGAGTGCAGTTGCCAATACTTTAGATGAGATCAAGACATATGAGGACCCTTGGGATTATGATGCCAATTGAAATGAATACAAATGGGATTCACTATCCTCCACTGCCTTTATGGACCTTGATAAAATATTTGGAATATTCGATGAGTCTCCCCTTGAAAAATAATTCAGTCAAATGCTTACCATTTATGCCCTTCCAAGCCTACCTAGTCCTCATCCAAAATTCCCTTTGAATAGATAAGAATGGATCAAACACTTTTGGGAAACCATTGATGCAGCCTCTTGGGAACTTGATGAATCTACCTCTGTATTTACCATATCTTCCTACACCATGACCCTTGAAAATATTGATGATGGCTTACCCCTTGTCTACCCACAACTCATAGATTGGGATCAATAAGAACCACCAAGTTTGGACAATTTTGAGAATGACGAAGTGATTGCCGAGTTCATGAGACTTCGTTAAGGAATACCAAGTGGGGATCACAAGGATGGCTTTTCCATAGAATTCGATTATGCAACATACTTTGGTGAGGTTGTCCTATCCTCTAGTTGCAAAAGTGAAAATAAAAAAGGTAAAAATAAAAATAAAAATAAAAATAATAGGTCTTTAGGTGAAAACGAAAAGGTGCTTGCTGACCATGAAAAATTAAAAATAAAGGACGTATCCAAAGGTGAAAACCTCCCTAAGGCACCCAAGGATGGAGGATTGGACACTCTACCTACGGATCGAGAGAGATTGTCATTACTTATAGAAGAAATAGAAGAAATGAACATTAGAACACCAGATAATTCCAGAATCATACAATTAGTAGCATCTTTGACCACCAAGGAAAAGCCTAAGTTCACAATACTCTTTTCAAAAAGGCAAGTCAATTTTGCTTGGTCATATGCTGACATGCTTGGATTGGATCCCGAATTGGTTCTACATCACTTACCATTGCTACCAAATGCCAAGTCATACAAACATAAGCTAAGGAAATGCACCCATAGATTGCACTCCTGGTCAAGGTAGAATTAAAGAATCTCCTAGATGTTGGATTCATTCTCTTTATTGATTATGTAGATTAGATATGGAACCTTGTCCCTATCACCAAACCAAATGGTCAAATCAGACTCTGTATAGATTTTAGAGATCTCAACAAAGCTTGTTCTTAAGATGATTTTCCTCTACCAAACATTGACATCATAATATATACCTTACCATTGGTTATGAAATGCTATCACTAATGGAAAGATTCTTGGGTTATATCCAGATAAGAATTACTACTGAAGATCAACCGAAGACAACCTTCACATGTGCTTGGGGAACTTTCTATTGCAATGTGATGCCATTTGGACTGAAAACTGCTGGAGCTACATATTAGAGAGCCATGACTACTATTTTTCATGACTATATGCATGTCCTTATGGAAGAATATGTTGATGAAATTCTCTCTAAATCTCTAGAATAAAGTGGAAAATTAGCAATATTGGACAATATTTTCACACGAATAGAAAAGTTCCAACTCAGACTAAATCCAAAGAAATGTGTTTTCGAGGTCCAATCAGAGAAAATTCTTGGATATATTATCTCACGTAGAGGGATAGAAGTTGATCCCACCAAATTCAAAGCTATATTGGACATGCCACCACCAACCAACATCAGTCAGTTGAGAACATTACAAGGAAGACTACTATCAATCCAAAGGTTCATTTCTTAGCTAGCAGACAAAATCCATCCATTTCGATATTTGTTACGGAAAGCAATTCCCTTTAATTAGACAAAGAACTGTCAAGAAGCATTCGATCAGATCATGAATTTATTAACTCCACCAGCTCTTATGCCTTTGATTGATGGAAGACATCTGATACTATATGTGACAACCACTACATCAACACTAGGAGCATTGTTAGCACAAAATGACAATGATGGCAAAGAACAAGCAATTTACTACATCAGTCGCACCTTGGTCAGATATGAGTTAAACTATAGCCCTATTGAACGATCCTATCTAGCAGTGGTATTTGTAGCATAGAAATTAAGACACTACATGTTGAATCACAAGACAAAACTGATTGCCAAAATTGATCCTTTGAAATTCTCCTAGATAAAGCAACTATGACAGGAAGATTAGCTAAGTGGGTTATGATCTCAAGTGAATATGACATTGAGTACATTGATCGAAAAGAAATAAAAGGACAAGTGATAGAAGACCAACTCATAGATGCACCTGTAAAATCGAATCATATTTTGATATCCAACTTTCCAGATGAATCAATCTTTTTCATAAACACACCAACAACATGAAAACTGTACATTGATGGATCTTACACAAGTCATGGTTTAGGAGTTGGAATTTTTTCATCACACCTCAAGGAGATTCCATTACCAAGTCATTCCAAATAGCATTCCCATGCACTAATAACATAACAAAGTATGAAGCATTGTTGACAAGACTCTAGATAGCAATAAAATAGAAAATCAAGGATCTTCAAGTCTATGGTGATTCTCAGTTAGTGATTAAGCAATTTAATGATGATTATGACACCAAGGATGAGAAATTGATTCCCTACAAGTGCATGGTGGATATTTTCATATTTTACTTTGATACCATTTCTTTTGAACAAATACTGAGAATCCAAAACAAAGCAACTGATGCAATGGCTATGATTGGATCTCTCTTGGACATTCCCAACAATGAATCACAATATGAGTTCTTGGTAGAACAATTGTTGGTCCCTACATTTGATGTCCTTGAAACCAAACTTGTGTGTGAACTTGTTGGTCTCAACTCTCCTTGGTATAAAGACATCTATGCTTACTTACATGACCAAATTATCCCTCTCGACTTGTCCCTCAACCAACACAAAACCTTTATCTGATAAGCATCCAAATATGCCATCATTGAAGATACCCTTTACTATCATAGCCTAGATAGTACCCTTTTCTAATGTCTCAACTCAAATGAATCACACATAACCTTACAAGGGGTACATCATAGTATATGTGGAGCTCACTCTGCTGATCCAACCTTAGCCAAAAAGCTCATGAGGATAGGATATTATTGGCCTACAATGGAACATGATTCCTATCATTTTGTGAAGAAATGTCACCAATGTCAGATTCATGGAGATCTTATACATGCACTAGCTCAGGAGTTGCAACCGCTTACTTCGCCATGGCCATTTTCTCAATGTTGACTCAACCTCATAGGAAAGATCCATCCCACCTCTGCTAATGGACATAAGTTTATCCTTGTCACTATTGAGTACTTTACAAAATGGATTGAAGTCATCCCACTGACTTACATCACTGGAAAGCAGATAGCCAAGTTCATCTCGAAGTACAATATTTGTCGCTATGGTATCCCACAGTCCATCATTACAGATAATGGTCACCCTTTTAAGAACTAGGATGTCCGTGAGCTTTGTGAAATATTTCATATCCAACATAATTTTCTACCCCATATTACCCCCAAGGTAATGGTCAAGTTGAGGCATCTAATAAGACTATCCTAAAATCTTAAAGAAGACTGTCGATGACGCTGGCCGTGACTGGCACCTACAAATCAATCCCGCTTTATGGGCCTACCGTACCAGTGTCCACACCCCCATAGGAGCCACTCCTTGCTCCCTAGTCTTTGGATCTGAAGCCATACTTCCTATTGAGGTCAATTTACCATCCTTAAGAGTATCTATGCAATGATTAATTGATCAAGAAACATACTGTGTATCCCGTCTACATGAGCTAGAGTTATTGGATGAAAAGAGAAAGAATGCGTTGACACATTTTAAAGCATATCATAATCACCTTCAACATAGTTACAATAAGAAGGTTCATCATAGAAGTTTTTACATTGGTGACTTAGTCCTGAAGGAAAATTCGAAGAATCAAGTAGAAATAGAAAAACCTAGAAAGTCCAAGCCTAATTGGTTGGGCCTGTATATCATCACATTAGCATATGGATTTGGTGCTTATCAAATTTATATCCCCAAGGGATAACCTTTGCAAAAACCTATCAATAGCATGCACCTTCACAAGTACTACATTTGATTCTTGGAGTATCCCTTAAAAAGTTGAAAAAAAAAAAAAAATAGTCACCATGATGAAAACCTGGCAAACAGGCATCTTGGTGACAACAAAAAATTAAAAAAATGAAAAAAATATTAAAGAGATAATTTTTCCAAAAGTGAAAACCTCTTTGGTGGCACTTTGGATAAGTACCATGGTGAAAACCTAGCAAACAAGTGCCATCTGTAGTCAGTCTATGCTCCTTTGTTTACTGTCACTCTACCTGGTCTTCCATCCTGACCATCCTTTTTCATTTGCCGCTACCCCTCACACATAATATATTGGTCTTATACCTGACTGGGGGAAATTCCTTGACTTATGTCTTCATGGGAAATAACACATGGTATCAACCTTTTAAAAACATCAAAATCTAAAAAAAATATCAGAAAACATAAAAAAAAATTAAAATCAGAAAACCATAAAAATCCAAAAAATCATAAAACCATAAAAATCCAAAAAAATCATAAAACCATCAAAATCCATAAAAAATCGGAAAACCATCAAAATCCAAAAAATCATAAAACCATAAAAATCCAAAAACATCCAAAAAAATCAAAACTTCCAAAAATAGAGTCAGAGTTAGAGTTTGAGTCAGTTTGTGTTAGTAGGGTTGAACTACGTTGTCTTTGCACATTTGCTATGTAGGAAAGGCTCATCTTAAATGGGCCCCTAAGACATTAGGTTAGTCCTTTTAGGTTTGCCTAAATAAATTCATGACTCAATCTTTTATCAAATAAAACAAAGTCAAGTCATGTCGAACTACGAGGTCTCTATGTGTATAATGTAGGCAAGGCCATCAATTGATGAGCCCCCGAGGCCCTAGATTAGTCCTTTAGGGTTTGTCGAGTTTGGTCTTGTTCTTGGTTCACAAGCAATCATCATTCACACCAAATCATGAATCAACAAACAAACATAACCAACAAATCTTTCATCTTCAATCGATCAATCATCTTATCATCAATCAATCAATCAGGTCACTGGTCCTATGTCGGAATGCAACATTATGTCATTTGTTTCATTCAGTCTTGTCACTTGTCTTTTATTGGGATGCATCTTGTTAAAAACCCAAGATACTGAGAGGGGGGGTGAATCAATATCTTCTTAAACTTATTGAACATACACCATCCAAATACTCCAATGCATATAACTACTCCAATGCATATAACAATAAAAATGAGCAAGAGCATTAGTAGAACATAAAAGATCACAACACATGAACACCAATATTTTTATGTGGAAAACCCAAAATGGGAAAAACCATGATGAGGATTAGCTCACAATATAATATAGCTAGTCCTAAGATATTACAAAAGGTGGCTCACTGCTAGGAGTCACTATCCAAAATGGAAGGCTCATTTCCTACAAAGATACAATGGGTTACAACCAGAATATGAACTGATAAAGTTACACCTAACTAGTGCTGATTCAGTTCCTTTCATGCTCACTAAACTCGCATACCAGCAGATATATATTCGCCTTGATTCATCTTCGCATGTATGTCTATGTATTTAAATCTCAAAACTATCCAATATATATACTTGACTCATCCACAAGCATCAATTAGGTCGGATTCAAGTTTTTACAAAACATTCCCAAAAATAATTCAAGCGTGTAGCATGCTACAACATGTCGGCATGGACCTAAGATAGGTCACAAATACATTCGCAACACAAAATTAGTTCATTATAACATCAACTATTGATTAGGTTGGCCAGGGATAGACCTTTTTAACAAAATACAACAACAAAATGATGCCAACTCGCCATATGAGCACATATACACATGGAATTATGAATTTACAAGCTTCTAGCAACCAAGAACCATTTTCCAAAACCACAATGGAAGATATTCATTAGTGGAGGATTGTGGACCAAAATATTGGAGGATATTTCTATATACCGGTTCAAAATACCGGATCAATTATAACTCATATAGCATGGTGCCATCAATGACAACACAAAAGATGCATAATGATATGTTCTTATTCATTCTTCCAAAAATATCCCCTTTTATCATTGATGGAAAGATGTGCCAAAAGAATGCACAAACCTCCTATGTGAAACACACTCTCCCCCTTTGACATCAAGGACAAAGGGCAGTCCAAAAATATGAATATATATACACAGGCGTAGACTCAAAAAAAGTATTACTCAGAGGAAAGTGAGCTTTGAAGCTCCTAGAGAATACCTTGTCATGCTAACTTGCCATTCTCCCCACTCTTCTTAGTAGATATCACCATTCTGTTCAGAGATTCTAACTCCATTAGGCTCCCTTCAACATCATTTGGTGTGCATGGAGTCAGATTGATCTTGTCAAGTTTTTCTACATTTTCCAAAGCATTGGACACTGGAGTGTATTCCATTGTCACAAGGTCACCTAACAGACCGATTTTTTTGATGATGTCTTCCTTTTTCTTCTATAAAAAAAAGAATTTCTCTATGTGAGTAGTGATAACATTCCAGGTTGACCTATCTCTATCTTTAGATGCACTGTATGTTCTAGAAAAAATTATCAATTGGGACTCAATGGAGTCCATGAGATCTTTGATATTTTGTGTGGCATCTAGCCACCTTATATAGTAAGAAAATACAATATTTGCTTCAAAATCACAAGCCTGCACAAATTCCAGGCACTTTTCCACATTGGTGTGTGCCAAAGCATACTTATTATGAAGTTTTGAAAGCCTTTTCTCTACCATTTTGTCCTCAATTTCTTTCCTGGTCTTCTCACCAAGTTTGGAGGCATATTCCTTAAAGGAGTCCAATAGAAGTTTTAGGTTTTCTACCAGAGTGAGAGATGTATCTATTGATTTACCGGGGGTGGCCTCTTGAAAAGTTTTGAGGGAATCATCAATGAGTTCTATCCCCGTTTGGTGTGTTTCCAAAATTTCTTTTCTTCCAAATGCATGTAATGCATCTCCTAACACCAATTTTAGAATGGGAGATATCTTGTCTAAATCCACACTGCCTTGAGCCATGGGGGGTTGTCGAAGTTCCAGAGGAATTACCAGCTGGAACCTTATTTACTTGGATAACAAGCCTTTTAAGACATCATCACCAGAGGAGGATTATCTGGAGGACCTTTGTGATTCCACAACCTACCTTATTTCTTCTTCATTCTTGCTCGAAGATTCCCCATTTCTTTCTTCTTCCTCTACTCTTTCTTCTTCTTCTACTTTTTCATCTTTGTCTCTTGCTTCTTCATTCCTTTCACCTCCAGCTTTATCTTTTTCTCCTTCAGTTTGTCCCGAGGGGACAACATCAAACTTTTCTGGTTCAACTTTTTCTTCATTTCGTTTCTCTATTTTCAGAGGGTCATTTGTAACACCTATTTCTAGAAGGATATCTGTATGAACAATTGTCAAAGGAATTTATTCCTTTACCTCTGTAGAATCTTCTTTTCCTTATTTTGGTGCAAAAATGGATGGGAGTGCACCAAACATACCTTATTTCTCAGCCATACCCCTAATGGGTTATGTAGTTTCTTTGTTTATTTTCTTTATTTACTTCTTATCCTTTGTCATCAAGGTATTTACCCTTTTCTTCATCCGAAACATATTTGAACATACCTTCTTCAAGGTTTCCTTATCATTTGTGGTCAAAGAGGACCCAATTTTCTCAAATTCCCCATTTCTTATCTTTTCTTTCAACTCAATAGCCTCAAATCTTCTTTTCTTAGGTACATTGGACTTAACATAGTCCTAGTTAACTTCCAGAGTAATAACATATTGAATAATAGCTAACATCAATATTTTCCTATCCTCTCTACCTACTTGAGTATAAATATTTGCTGTAGGCCACAACATCTCTTCAAAATTTTCTAAGCTATTAACCAATGCCTCTAATCTGAGAGGGGAACTAGGTCTTACTGGTGTGGCTTTTTGTTCTTCTTGGTCTGGAGATTCCTCTTCTGACTTCTTTGCCTTCTTCAAGTCTAGTTTGGTGTGCACATGAACACCAAAATCTTGTTCTGCTTCCTCTTCAGAGGATGAAACATAATGATACCTTTTAGTTCCAACACTTGCTTCCTATGATGCACTTTCACCAGAGGGCATGTTCCCTCTCTTCTTTCTTACCAATTTGGCTTCAAGGTCTTCCTTCTCTTCTTCTTGTTCTTCAGTGATGTTGAGGTTTTTCTCCCTTGTTGCCTTTCTTTTCCACCTATTTTGAAAGGTGCCACCAGAGGAGTCTCTTTCCTTTTTCAAGATCTTGTAGCAGGTCCAAAAGGAGCTGGGTCTTTGCCTTTGCAAAGATTATTGGACTCTAACTTTATTGATGCAGGAGAAAAAGCTAGTTTTGAAGGAGTAGTCCTGCCGGATCTCCTCAAACCTAATGATTCTCCAATCATCTACTCTCCCAAGGCTCTTCCCTATGTAGTATTTTCATAGATGAAGCTAGCCTTTTTAAGCATTTTATCTACATTATTTCTTATCACAAACATCTTATGCTTCATGTGAATTTTCATATATTTTTCTACATATGTGCCCGTACTCTTTGCTCACTAGAATCTTTTGGGCTTTTCAACAAGACTTGCACATTGCCTTTTGCTTCATCCTCTATAACTTCATAACCCAATGGTTGAATCCAGATGATTCAGGGTTCAACTACTTCAATCATGCATTCATTTGAGGAGACATGAAATGTGATGTCTTCCTTGTATTTCTTAACAATTTTCCTTGGGATCCTTTCTTGTTCATTCATGTTGCTTTTGAATACAACAAAGAATGCTATCAAAGCATTGTCTCAATTCTTCAGATCACGTAAGCTATGCATGCAATAATTTTTTTAATGTGCAATAGGTCTTGATGCATCCCATATTACCACATTATCTCTTTCGGGAAGCTGTCTAAGAAAGTAGAACAATAGACAAAGAATCAGGGAACCAAACTTAAATGCATATTTCTTCTCCTTTGTCATCTTCATATTTTTAGACAGTTGCTACCGGAGAAGTTCACACAAATCATATTCTGCTCCATTTGCTGCCATGTCATATCTGGTATATATAGCTATAGCAAACATAGAATTTTCCCTTTTGTGAAGTAGATCTTGTGACTGATAATTATGGTTGCATACTTCACAACAGGATTGGTGATAGATTTTGTTGCAAGAGATCTTTTGTCAAATGTTGCTCTAGTGAGTTCCATCACCACTTCATTTTTCACAAACTTCAACACTAGTACGGGTCCGGTATCATAGAGTTTGATAACAACCTTGATCACCTCTTTGGTTATTAGGTGAGGTCTATCAGTCCACAAAAACTTATCATGCATTTTGCGTAGATCAGGTTTAACATACTTGTCATCAAGAGTGGAACTAAGGTTGGGAAAATAATTCCACCGGTCCAACTTCTTTGCAACAATATTTGCATACTCTAGTTTTATCAAGAAATCATCCTCAGTGAGCTCATTATGCCACATATCTATCAGTTTTCTATGATTATATTCCTTAGTCTTAACACAAATGTACATTTTAGTGTCTTCAATGGGCATGACACCGTGAGGAATCAATGAGAAGGCGCTTAGAGGGTCATCTTTGGATACCTTCATGGAATAATTCTTGTAGGAGGGTCTAGGTCTTTTTGACAATTTTACAACTACAAGGGTTTCCATATTTCCACACACCAAGCTCTAAATATTTTAGAAATAAGATTCACACAAACCCACAATAGCACATAAGAGTAAAATACCTTTTTCCTTCGCGAGAACTAGAACTAGGGTTTTGCTTGACTCATCTTTAGATCGACTCAAGGTTGCTCCAAATCGCTCTTCACTTTCTTTAATTGCACAAGTGATAAAAAAATCTTACAAATTTTCTTTGTAGATCAATGAGCTACCCTAATGAACATTAAATGCGGTAGATTCCAAAAAGCTGATAAAAACTCTTCTTTATTGCTTGAAAAAACCCTAATTTCCTCCACAAATGATCATGATTGAAACTTTTCTTCTGATTCCTTTTGCATAAGCTCTATTTATTCATTCTTCACAACATATCTTCATGCCAACATATGACATGCCAGATATCCAGGGGGTCAAATAATTTTTTGTGAATGCTCCCCCTAAGACCATGCTGGGTCTAATTGTTGGAGGGATTGTCTGCACCAGATGAGGGAAAAGACTCACTTGATGGTACTGGCTCTTCTTTCTTCTTCCATATCTTGTTCATTTCTTTCTTAACATCATTCTTGTCAATTTTATTCACTGGTTCATTCTTCTTTACCAGATCAAATTGCTTTCCTCCTTTACTTCTGCATACTTTTGAAATGTGCCCGAGCTTGCTACAATTGTAGCAAACAACATTTTTCTACTTTGTTTGACGTCCATAAATCCTTGATCTACATTAATTTTCTTTGTGCCCAAACTTATTACATGTATAGCAATAGCGAAAAAAATATTGATTCATTCTACCTCCTTTAAACCAATTCATTATCTGAGTTCTACATTCACTAGCTCTATGTCCAAATTTATTGCATGCAAAACATTGTTTGGGGAAGGATCTAGCATACTGGTTTATTCTACTTCTACACTCCATTGCCTTGTGACCAAATTTATTGCATGAAAAACAAACACCATTGAAAGATGGATACCTTTGAGCATTTGGCTGTCTGATAGGCGGTCTTATAGCAAAGCTTCTTGGATTTCTTATCTATTTTCCTTTATCTTGAGTCTTTTGATTGCCCTCTGTGTTTGGGGTCTACATAGCCTTTGAGCTTTTACCCACTTCCAATTCCAAACCGCATTTGTCTTTAGTTGGTTTCTATCCCACAATCAACTCATCAATCTTGGTGGAGCTTGTTTTGAAGCTATCTTCACAGACTCTTTCTTTTTCCAGATCTACTCTTAGGCTTACCACTTCTTGTTCAAACCTTGAGCATTCATCAGACTTGATTTGCACCACTATATTCAAACAATCTTCAATTCTCTTCTTTTCCTCCACTTGCACCTTCAATCCGATGATCTCTTAATTTGCTTGTTTTAGTTTCTCACTTACTTCTCTTTGTCTTTCTTTGAATTTATTCAATTTCTTGATGCATTCATTTGTCTCATCAAGATTTTCTTTTAGATATCTCTTTTCATTTTCAGCTTTGTCAAGATCATCAAGGGCTATCTAGATTTCTTCTTTATCATCCATTTGTCCCATCTTCAAGATCTTCCTCAAGCTATTAGGATTCTTTAGAGGAACCAGGCTTTGATACCAACTATTGAACACCCAAGATACTAAGAGGGGGGGTGAATTAATATCTTCTTAAACTTATTGAACATACACCGTCCAAATACTCCAATGCATATAACAGTAAGAATGAGAAATATCATTAGCAGAACATAAAAGCACACAACACATGAACACCAAGTTTTTTACGTGAAAAACCAAAAATGGGAAAAACCATTATGAGGATTAGCTCACAATATAATATAACTGGTTATAAGGCATTACAAAGGGTGGCTCACTGCCAGAACTCACTGTCCAAAATGGAAGGCTCACTGCCTACAAAGATACAATCTTACAACCAGAATATGAATTGATAAAGTTACACCTAACAAGTGTTGATTCAATTCCTTTGATGCTCAATAAACTCGCATACTAGCAGATATATATTCACCTTGATTCATCTTCGCATGTATGTATGTCTTTCAATCTCAAAACTATCCAATATATATATTTGACTCATCCACAAGCATCAACTAGGTCAGCTTCAAGTTTGTACAAATCATTCCCAAAAAAAACTCAAGCATGTAGCACACTACAACATATCGGCATGGACCTAAGATAGGTCACAAATAAATTTTCAACACAAAATTAATTCATTATAACATCAATTATTGATTAGGTTGGCCAGGGATAAACCTAATAACAAAATACAACAATAGAATGATGCCAACTTGCCATACAAGCACTTGTACACATGAAATTTTGAATTTACAAGATTCTAGAAACCAAGAACCATCTTCCAAAACTAGAATGGAAGATATTCATCAGTGGAGGATTGCAAACCAAAATACTGGAGGATATTTCTACATATCGATTTAGAATACTGGATCAATTATAACTCATATAACATGGTGACATCAATGACAACACAAAAGTTGCATAATGAGATGTTCTTCTTCATTCTTCCAACACGTCCTTCCCAAGATTAGAATTTGTCTTTGGTTAATTTGGTCATTCACCTTAAGTAGGATATGTCTTTTTTGTAGTTAGGTTCCTTGTCAACACTTGCCACTTGGTCAACTTTATCAGATGTGTTACTTGTCTTAAACATGATATGTCTTTCCTAAAATTATGTAGCATCACATCGCTTGGTCAACCTTATCAATCAATATTTTTTAAACAACCAATCAATCTTTCCTTAATCAGAATGTGTCCTCCCTGAAACCATGCACAATCAATTAAATCAATTTGTCAACTCTTGTCAACCTATCAATCAAATCAATCCATCAAATTTTGTCATCTTATCCACCAATCCTTATCAACCTGTCAATAAAATCAATTGGTCAACCTTTGTCAACCTATCATCAATCCTTGTCAAACTTATCAATCAATCCTTATCAACCTATCAATCAAATTTAGTCATCTTGGTCAACTTAATCAATCAACTCAAACAAGCTTATCAATATCATTGGCAAAAACTATCTTTTTGGCAAACACTTTGTTGGTCTGGGTTTGTCTTATCTTTTGATTCATCCTAGGTCATGTTACTAGTTACCTCAAGGATGTCCTATTAAAGTATTTAGAGGGATGATGATGGATCATGACCTCTTGTCTTTGCTTGTTGTCTATGGTTTGTCTTGGTAGAAAGTCTGGGATAATTGGATCCTTAGTATGAGCTGGGGCATTCCTTGTCTTTTGGCTTTGTCTTTTTACTGCTTGTCTCTCACAAATGGTCACCTTTCACACCTTGGCCTATGTCATACCATGGTGTTTGTGTTCCATTTGTGATAATTTTAACAACCAATGGTGATAAATATAAAAGCATGAAAGTTGGTCCCTTGTCATTTCCTACATAACATTCCATCTCCTTTGTCTTTTTCCACGCTAACATCCATCTTCTCCATGCCAACATTTCTTCTATCCTTCATCCTCTAGTCTTATCATCCATTTTGAGAGCACATTCATGTTCTTTGAACCTGTCTTTCCTCTCGAGGGGGCATACCATAACCCTCCTGGTCATCCTTGCTCTTTCTCTTTACACTGGGGCATATTTTAGAATAAAATTTCTTTGACACAATGCGATGAACTACATTATGTGAAAGAAGGGAAAAATGTAGACACTGAAAAATGTCCTAGTTTGTGAGTGTCATTTTTCTTGGTCTTTGTAATCTGATAATTAAATAATTTCCCTAACCACATTCCTCTATTAATTAAATAATTTTTTATAGTGTAGGAAAATGCATACCCTTGCATTTTCATACTTGTTTGGGCCCACCTTGCTTTATTTATCCTTCTTTATGTCTTGATTGGTCCTATTTTGCATCCACAAGCCTACTAAACTACATCTTTTTCTAGCTAATCACAACAATCATCAAAGGGAAAATGATTGTTTAATGATTTTGTCCGTGTGTCCCTAATTTTTGGATCGGGACTAAAATGCCACCTAGGGCATCTTAGTCCCTCAGGGTCTTGGGACCCTGATTTTGAATACACCTGAAAAGGTTCCTTTTTGGAGTCTATGCCCCGAGATTTGAGCCTCGAGACTAAGATGCCACCTAGGGAGTCTTAGTTCTCCTTGGCTTATTTTCAGGATTTAATTTCAAATTCTGATAGGATTTAGCCTCCTTGGTGTGATGCCGGCTTGGTGTGATGCCAGCTTGGTGTGATGTAATTTTAGGACATTAAGCATAGATAAGTATAAATACAAGGTCCATTCATTCATTTTCAATCCAAGTCTTTTGTGAGGGCATTCATCATAGCATAATTGAGTTTGCAAGAGAATTCAAGAGAAATTCTTCAAGAATTTGGAGCCATCATCAAGATTCAAGCATATTGTCAAGGATATTATTGCATCATGTGTGTTGTTGTGATAACATTTGTGATGTAGGGTTTGTGATTCAAGAAAGTGTTTCAATCAAGATCAACATCAGTCAAGAAAGAGTCAAGAACCACATCCATTGCAACCATTTCACACAAGTTTGCAGACTTTACAATAGGGGTTTGGTGAGTTGTAACATTGCATGTTGTTCATTCATCATTCCCCTTCATTATTATACTTTATTTCAAGGTTTAATTACCAACAAGGGGTTTAACCAAGGGAAACCCCCATTTACTAACAATCAACAAGTTTTTCCTCTCTTGCATGCTTATGATTATAGATTTAGGTTGAAGACTTGAAGATCATTTGGAGTGAAAGATTTCAAAGATGCAAAGTTGCATTACAAAGTTGTCATCTTCACGAAAACTCACCTACAAGTCAAATTTGGAAGTTTTAGAACTTGAGATATGAGAGGAAGCAAGTGTAGACCTTGGAGTTTAGGATCATATTCAGAGTTTTTAGAAATCTAGAATGGGACTAATACTCCACCTAGGGCATATTAGTCCTCCCAGGGGTATTTTTCAGAGATTCTTTGAGATTCTATTCCAAGATCCGAAGATTCTGCATCTTCCCCAAAAAAAAAGCAACATGACTAAGACAACAATAAGGGAATCTTTGTCCTCCCTGGCATATTTGGACAACTTCTTTGCATTTTTGAAATCCTCACAACATCTCCAGACTTCCTAGGTACACACATCCTATCTTTTCTATTACATAATTTCATCATTTGCATCCCTCATTTGGCTTGCATAACTAGGTTTTGTAGGTTGAATGCTTATTTGTCTTTTCCAAGCATTTTCTTGGTGGTGAACCCCTAAAAGCTGAAGAAACCCCTTCCTAGTGTTGGCATATGTCTTGTAAGTGTTTTAATTGATGGAAACCTAAGTCACGCATCTGATCTATACTATAGTTTTGATTTACACTGGTAGAACAAAGTGAAGAATAGGGCATCCGGTTATAGGCATAAATATTGATCTGAATACCTCACCGAAATATTATTTTGAGTTGTGGATATCTAAGGAAGGTTTGTTGATATTTTTATTGCCTTATTTGAGAAGTATAGTGATGCACATTCACTAGTATGCAATCTAGGAGATCCGATGCACTAATCTGTTGGTTATCTGTGCTAGAAGGTCGACCTGGTGAATATAGTAATCACAAATGTATAAGAAGTAATTAATTAAATGTTTTCATGCTTGATTATGTTTGTTTGGGTCCTCTCTTTTTATTAACTAACTTTGGAGGATGCACATAAAGAATTTGTGGTGGATCTAGCCGACATTTGAAAAGAACTTAATGTTTTGTGAAGTCGACATGTGAATGCTCAAATATTTGGTAACGAATATATATATGAGATCAGTTTTATCATTTTGATAATGGAAGTAGAGAAGTGAACAAACATAGTGAATGTGTGGTGTGAAATACAACAGAGTAATAGTTTGAATTTGTCTATGTGTGATGCGAAGAGCAGAAAAGAACAAAGCAGAAAAGAACAAAGCAAAAAAGAACAGAGCAGAGCGAAGTACTGAGTCAGAAAAAGGATCCAGAACCTAATCTATGAGCTTCACCAAAACTATAACTTAGCATGAATAGATTCTACTATCTTAGTTCATCCTTCAGATGGTTTTAATCTAAACTTTTGTAAGGTAGTGAGCCTTCCCTTTTGAGCAGTGAACTCTAGGTAGTGTGCTTGAATGCAAGTGCATTCTCTTTTGTAAAACTTTATTTGAGTATTCAAATTGTGGATTAACCTCCATCGTGGTTTTTCCCCTAACAGGGTTTCCAAGCAAAAATCCGTGTGTTATGGTGTTATGAATGTTTCTTTTGAATGCTTGCATCTTTCTCTTAATGTAATGTTAGAATGGTTTAAGTTTCAGATTAATAAAGTTAGGATTTGTGAAACATTGATTCACACCCCCTCTCAGTGTTCCCTTGAGTCCAACAATTGGTATCAGAGAATTTGGTTCCTCAAAAGAATTTTAGCAGCTTGAGGTGGATCTTGAAATGTGATGGAATCTGGTACTCTTCAGCAGTAGCTTTTGGTGGCACTTGATGACCTTGATCAGTCTAAAGAAGAAGTCCAAGAATTGAAAGCAAATCTTAGGGATGCTAGGAAATTAATTCAATCATTGAAGGATCAGATTGTTAAATCTAGGGAGAAAAGGAAGGATCTCTACGATCAGATCAAGCAACAAGAGAGTGAAAACATGGATTATGCTCACCTGAATCAGACCTTGAAGGAAATAGCTGAAGAATGTGAAAAGCTTGCAAGAGAAAATGCTACCCTAAAGCATGAGATGGAATCTATGGTGATGAAGTTGACTAAAGAGATTGAAGAAAGGAAGAAGAACGAGGAGAATCTAGCCCAGTCCTTAAAAGAGAAATCTGATGAACACAAAAGAATAAATGAAGAATTCACTTAGCTGGAAAGAGAACTGCAACGATCCATAAACAATGAAGAAGAACTTGGTAAGTAGATTGTTATTCTTAGAAATGAACTTACCACTGAAAATGAATACAAGGAGAAGTTTAAGATCAGTTCAGTGAAGCTTGATCAGCTCACTCAAGGACAAAAGAGTGGAAATGATAAGAGAAGTCTTGGATATGAAAAAGGAGAAAGTTACAAACTCAGACAAAAGAATTTCAGACAAGGAAACCAAATAAACAAAGGTGGAAGGTATTTGATAAGACAACCTAATGCTCAAAAATTTAATGGATACTATTTTTCTTACAATAAATTCAGCCATATGGCTACTCAGTGTAGAATTAATATGAAATCAAGAGATTCATCATTTTCTGGTCAGTGTTTCAAATGCAAAAAGTTTGGTCATAAATCAAATGAATGCAAAAATGTGTCAAAATACTCTGTCAATAGAAATAATGTTGAATGTTACACATGTGGAAGATTTGGAAATATTTCTAATCAATGCAGATCAAGAAGAAATCAATGGAATGATTGGTTTGGAAAAGGAATTACTATGTGCTACAATTGCAATAAGTTTGGTCACATTGCAAGATTCTGCAGAAACAAAACTGTGGATAGAAGATGTCTGGTATACAGAGGAAAAAATATACAGGAAGATGACAAAGGAAAAGAAAAAGTGATTGCAGATCAGATAAGAGATGAGATGAAGAAGACATGGGTAAGGAAGAATGAGTCTAATGCTGGAAATGGTTCTGCACCGGAACCTGCTTCCAGTAATTCTTCAGGTAATTGATTTTAGGCCACTGGCCTAGGGGGAGTTTTTTTCAAGAAAATCTTTCCTCCCCTATCAATGGATGGTACTGGAATGCAACGAATGGTCAAGAAGGTTTATTTATGATATATAGAGGTTTTGGAGAACTTTCACAAGGAAATTCAGAGAATTCATAGGTCCACAAAAAAAATTTGTCACTGTTTGAGAAAATAGGCACCCAAAAAACTTAGGGAAAACACATTTATTACAAGTGTGCGAGCTATAAAAGTCAAGTTGAAACCATCATTTTTCACTTTGCATTGAAGAAGAAAAGAAGGAGAGCACTCGGTAGGATAATTTCAAAGCAGTGAAATCGATTCATCGACATTTCTCAAAATCTATCAAGTATTTCACTTGTCTTCAAAATTTTCATATAATTTGGTGTGTGGTTGTTAAACCCAAGTACGAAAAGGAAAATGGAACAAATCAAAGGTTCGATCATTTTGGATGAATACAATAGTGGAAAGATTAGGTTCATAAGGAATCTATTATTACCCAATGAATTGAAGCAATTGAGAGAAGCCAAACATAGGAATTTGGATATTTGGAATGAGTTTCCGTACTTTGAGAACACAAAATTCGTTAAATTCACCTTGAGCAGATTGCATGATGATACTTTAACTTTGGACAAACCCTACATCATTTCAAAAGAGGTAATTGAGAATTTGACTGGATTATGTAAAGTCGAAGATATACCAAGGAAGAAATCCATCCAAAACAAAGAAGTCAAAACCCTAACTAGAATAATTAGAGATCAGAGGGCATTGATAATTGCGATAATCAAGAATCCTGTTACAAAGTAAATCATGCATGAAATTTCATATAAAGTATTTTTTAGAAACCGAGAAGGAGCGACCTCAACTGGCATAGTCTACGTTTGTCACAAGATGATAATTGAAGGTCAGGACTTTGACCTGTGTAGATTGATAACGGATCAACTAATGGAGAATGTGCAACTAACAAAAGAGATAGGCTACCCTTTCAGGTTCGATACTTTGATTATATGTTTAGTAATGTATTTCTTAAATTGTTTGCCAAAAATCGACAATGTGGTATGGAAAACAAACGAACCGGTATGCAAACAAATATACTCATATTCTAGGAACTTGGCAAATTGGGATCTAGAATTTGAATTTTTTTTTAAGAATGTGGTTGGAAAGTGTGGCTTAGTCAATATTTCCCTTTCGGTAAGAACAGTTGAAGTTGGTTCCTCTTCCGGTGGCATGGATAAAAAATAGAAAAGATAGAAATAAATTGTTGAATACAGCCCTCCAAAATGTAAAGTTCCCAGAATTGAGGGATAAGGTAAAGAAAAGGAAATTGTGGATATTCCAGATGAAGAATCTGATGAAGAAACTGAGGATCCACAGAGAAATGAATCAGAACCAGAAAAATCTAGTGAGGAAGAAGATGACCAGACAAAGGAGAAACTACAACAACTTATTCAGGAAGAAGGTGGAATGCAAAAAATTGCTAAATTATGGTCTGCTAGACAATCATATGATCAAGATATGATTCTGAGTGTACTAAATGCTCATGTTGAGCACTACAAGATCAAATTGGAAAGTTTGTAGAATATTCTACTGAAAGAAATGATTGAATGTAGTAAAGAAACAATGAACTCTAAGGATAACGACAAAGAAGAAGGTGAAGTTATCTCTCATTTGAAGGAGCAGTTTAGACTATCAATTACCAAACTAAATAAGAAAATGAATGAGTTGAGGCAATGCGTAAATTCAACTAATAACATCTATAACTATTGCATCCATTGGACTCATGTTGTTGGTAATTACAAAGAGAAATTGGAACATATTGAAACAGAGTTGAATGGCATTGGAAAAAGCTTTGACATGTTTCAGGATTAGGATGGCACCATCAGGAAAAGAATTCGGGAGCTATAGTCTGAACACACCAAAGTTCAATTCACCAAGAACACACTTGTTGATACTTTTTGGAAGGTGAAGGATCTAACCGAATGCAGATTGGAGCAGATGGTGGAGATACTAAGGAAAGGTGAGAAACTGGAGGAAGCAATTATATATACATTTTGAAGTTTCAGAGATTTTGACCACATGTTTTATATTTTTGGCATATGGTTTCTACACTTTGTCATTGAAAGGGGGAGAGAGTGCAATGAAAAATGCCTCATCAATCTTAGGGGGAGCTATGTTTTGAAATCTTTTTGAGGCATAGGGAGAGAGAAGTTTGGTAGTGTACTTATAATGATTTTGACACTTAGTCATTTTTCACTAAGTGTTTCCATCAATGACAAAGGGAGAGATTGTTTGCATATGGCTTGTAAGTGTTTTCATTTATGGAAACCTAAGTCATGCATCCGATCTAGATTATAGTTTTGGTTTACACCGACAAAACATAGTGAAGAACAGGGCATCAAATTATAGGCATAAATATTGATATGAATACCTCACTGGACTATTATTTTGAGTTGTGGATCTCTAAGGAAGGTTTTTTGATGTTTGTATTACCTTATTCAAGAAGTATACTGATGCACATTCATTGGTATGTGATCTAGGAGATCTAGTGCATTAATTTGTTGGTTATTTGTGCTAGAAGGTCATCTTGGCGAATATAGTAATCATAGATGTATAAGGAGTAATTAATTAAATTTTTTCATGCTTGATTATGTTTGTTTGGGTACTCTCTTTTTCTTAACCGACTTTGGAGGATGCACATAAATAATTTGTGGTGGACCTAGCCAACATTTGAAAAGAACTTAATGTTTTGTGAAGCTGACATGTGAATGCTCAAATCTTTGGTAGCGGATATATATGAGATTGGTTTTATCATTTTGATAATGGAAGTAGAGAAGTGAATGAACATAGAAAATGTGTGGTGCAAAATTCAGCAGAGTAATAGTTCAATTTTGTCTATGTGTGATGTGAAGAGCAGAAAAGAACAGAGCATAATAGAGGGAAGTACTGAGTCAAAAAAAGGATCCAAAATCTAATCTATGAGCTTCACCAGATTTGTAACCTGGCATGAATAGATGTTGCTATCTCAGTTCATCCTTCAGATGGTTTTAATCTAAACTTTTGTAAGGCAGTGAGCCTTCCCTTTTGAGAAGTGAGCTCTAGGCAGTGTGCCTAAATGCAAGTGCATTCTCTTTTGTAAAACTTTATTTGAGTACTCAAATTGTGGATTAACCTCCATCATGGTTTTTCCCCTAATAGGGTTTCCACGCAAAAATCCTTGTGTTATGGTGTTATGAATGTTTCTTTTGAATGCTTGCATATTTCTCTTAATGTAATGTCAAAATGGTTTAAGTTTCATATTAATAAATTTAAGATTTGCTAAACACTGATTCATGCCCCCTCTTAGTGTTCCCTTGAGTCCAACACATAGGTCCTCCTAATTGAAAATTGACCCACCTTGTGAGGTTGATAGTCAATCCAATTAAGGTTCTTAGGACAATATCGAATGAACTAAGAGAAATAGGTGAACACTCATTCACCCTATTTTTCTATGGTTCATTTTGGTGAACCCGACCTTGTTGAGAATTCATTTTCTGATTTGGAGTCCATAAAAGTCTTAGATATAGATTGAATTCATTGCATCTTGCGTTAGTGAAAGTGCATCTAGGGTTTCTTGCATTTTACATTAGTGAAATTGCATTTAGGGTTTCTTGCATTTGCATTAGTGAAAGTGCATATAAGTGGTATTTTTAATTTATTGCATCATTTGATTCCATTAAAAAATTGAAAATTTCTTTGTTAATCATTTATTACATTGAAAATTGAAAAAAGTGCATTCAATTGCTTGTTATTAGTTACTTTTCTTTGCATCCATTTGCACAATTTTATGTTTCCAAACATCAGATCCCTGCATAGGAAACCTCTAAACATTTTAGAAAACTTAGAATTTTTTGTTTTTCAAAAAAATCCTCTGTTAGGACCAAAACACCCTTTCTGGCATCTTAGTCCCTCTCAGGGTTTCTGGCTCAAAATCATGTCTCTATTGTTTGTTGTCTGTTTCAGTCCTTGGAACTTCAAAATTTCACTAGTAGGACCAAGATGTCCTTAATGGCATCTTAGTCCCTATTGACTTTAACTTTCTAGTTTTTAGGGTTTCAAATTGCTTTTCTATGCTTCTATTGGCTACTTCAAGTTTTCTGTTATAATTTGCAAAATTGTTGTTATTCCAATTTATTTCATTTCAAGTGTAATTACAAGCATACGAGATTGTGTTCATTGCACTTTCCTTGGTTTATCCCTTGTATGAGCTGTACTACTTGGTGTTCTACTGCCAATACTATGGTTATATGAAGTACGAGACTCATGGAATCCCACGATAAAACACTTGTTGTGGATCTAGGTTATTAAGCTCTCTTACTCCTAGTGTTGGTATTACTTCACTAGGTATAGAACATACCTTTGATACCTCTTTTTACATGGCTACCTTACCCACAAGTGCTATTCCAAGTGTTTAAAAAATGATTGACCATATTCCTCAAGAAAACATAATGAAAATGCATGAAGACCTAGGCCATTTACAATATAGTGTGAGTAGTGAAAACATTTCCAACACTGTATACCTGCCATAGATAGTCTTGACCACATGATGGGAAGTGATGAAGGACTAGAAGTTGTGTGTAACATAGCTCACATCTTTGGAAAACATCTTCCTTCCACCACTAATGGTGCTCAATCTTCAAACAATGTGCAAGCCTAAGGAGGAAATCAAACTCCCCCCCCTTCAACCATAACATCCATTCCCACCTATAGAACTCCTCAAGTGACCACAACGATGCAACCAACTAGAAATAGCCTTCCTACCTCACACATTTCCACTAATGCTCCTTATACCTATGTGGCCTCTAATCTCATACCTCTTCCCACAAGCAATCCATTCACTTGTCCTTCCAACACATACACACCACCACCATATTCACCTCCATCTCAAACCCTAAGCAATGATCCTATCATTAACCACCTCTTACAAATCCTTTCATCCATTCAATACCAAGTTTCTACCATAAATCAAAATCAAAATGGTCCACCTTCATAGTATGTAAAAAGAAACCTAATATCCTTGGAGATATTGAGAACTTTGGTGCCACAAGGTATAAATATCCCTAGATTTGGGAAATATGGAGGAAAGGGACATCCTGCTATCATGTAAATGCCTTTACTACTTTATGTAGTGACTTTATCCTCGAGGAATTTTTTTTGGCTAAGCTCTTTCCCCAATCCTTGAAAGAAATTTCCTTGGATTGGTTTTCTGCATTACTGAATAACTCAATTCATTCATTCATTGAACGTGTTGAAGCCTTTATTAACCATTTCCAAGTGCATATGGTTCTTGAAATGACATTAGCTGATTTGATGATATGTAAGAAAAATGAGGGTGAAAAAGTCACTAATTTATTTCACGTTACCAATCGCTTTATTCCCAAATTAGTGTGAAGGTTCCTGATTCTCACCTCCAAAAGATGTTCATAGAAAACTTACAAAGAAAAATATGAGACAAGCTTACAATGATGAAAATCCCTTCTTTCATGCACCTATGCACTGCCCTTTGTGATTATTTGAATTTTGTAGGTAGTAGTGAATTGAAAACCACTTCTACTTGTCCTAAAAAGTCTGAATCCTTAAACCAGAACACCTACCAACCTTTCTGAAGACAAAATAAAAGTTTCCTTCAGCTAAACCGTACTTCCCAACCCACCCAACAAGTTGATACCCAAGTAGCTGCTATAAAAAAGAGTAATCTTTATATATTTGGGGATCCACAAAGATAATTCATACCTTTAAACAAGACCCTTCACAATATCATGACTCAGCTATTAAACAAGAACATACTTACCATACCTCCCATTCGACCTCTTGACCCTAGCAAGCCATTACCTCCGAGCTTTAGACACAATGCCTATTATGCTTATCACCAATAAAAAGGACATGACACAAAACAATGCAAGCATCTTAAACATATTGTGCAAGACCTCATTGATTCCAATCATATTCAAATTGGAGGTGTGAATGAAAAAGGTAATAATTTTGTATCTCCTCCCAATAAAAACCTACAAATATTTACCCATCCCATGCCTAACCACAATATTTCATTTGTTAAGGCTAGTGAAACTAAGCCTGATATGATGAACATTGACATAGATCTTGATAAAATGAGAAATAATGAACAAAAGCCTATAGATACTGATGACCGAATTCCTATTAGTACAATGATAGGAGTGATTGACATCGAGCCTCGTAAACTGCAAACCAAAATTCCTATTGATATTACTTTCTCTTCAAAAGAAACAATCAAACATGCACCCGATGGTCTTCTTTACATGGCCGACATAATCAATAACAGGTCCACTCCCGAGATTTTAATTGATCGTGTCTATGGAGAGAACGTGATCACAAAAGAACTCTTATATATGCGTGAACTTAGTCAAGATAGATATGATAAACCTAAAGCATGGATTAAAACACATGATGGTTTTTCTCGTGCTATGATGGGCTCGATCACACTCCCTTTACAAGTAGGACCTAAGAAATCAAATGGATCATTCTCTATCATCTCTAATTTAGACCAATTTCATGTGAAGTTGGGCTACAAATGGATTTTCTCCATGAATGTGGTCCCATCCATTGTCCATAAGTGCTTAAAGTTTCCAGTCGGCAATGAAATACTCACTGTGAACCATAGTGGCTTCATCCCTCCATCTTCCCCTAGAAACTTCTCCTTAGACTATTTCTAGTCTGAGCCCATGGAACCTATAAGACCCCATGAGGACTTCCTTTTCCTATCTTACCAAAAGTTCAAAGCAAAAAGCATAGACAAGTTATCCCTTGAAAATTTATCTCCACCCATGTTTGAACCTCCACCCCTTCAAGAAAACAATAGTGAGCTTAAAAACCTTCTATCTAACCATGACCCAACCATTAAAAATCCCTTTCCTATTTCCTACAAAAGACCAAGAGAAAACCAAACAACTCCTAATTTTCCTCCTAAGCCAATTTATAAAGCCAAAGAGAAAGTGGTTGAACAACCTTCCATGGCTTCTTCCATTCTTCCCTCACAAGAAAATAAACCTATGGTTGAAAAACCCACTCCTACCCAAACATAGCTTGAAAAGCATAAAAAAAGAAACAAAAATTCTCAATAGTTTAGGCGTAGACATCGTGCTATTGCTCAAAAGATGAACAAGAAAACAACATTGAAAATCACAATATGAATCTGACAGAAGCAATAAACAATGACCCTCCTCTCTTACAAGAACAAACAGATCCTATTCCTCCAACATAACAAGGACCAACACTTTCTATGGATATTATCATTTGTCCTCCTGTTGTGGTTAATTTGGATGACAATGAAGAAATAGCTAAAATTGATGAACAAGTACATAATGAATTGAATTTTTTATTTTATTCTTCTATGAGCTTAGATGATAATAACCATGATGATCCTCTAAACTGAGTGATACACCACATGTTGAACTTGGTGATCCTCCTAGTACAACAATTGACACTGTCCCTCTTTCTAGTAATATGCATTCCACATATACTGAACAAGACTGAGATGCAAATGAACTGCTGGATGGTTGACTCGCATGTGCTTTACTCATATTTTGCATTTTCTTTTTATTTTATTGCATGTGCATAACGTGGTTCCCCGTGATGTTCTTTTTGATGTTCCTTCTCTCTTTCTGCATTCCTCTATTTGTACCTTAATTGTTCTATATGTCGTAAGCTCTTCACCTTTTCATTTATCCTTTCTTTCATTTGCATTATTGTCTCGTGTTTTCCTTTTGGGGATGATGCAAGGCGTCGAGACACCCTATGTCTCTTCCATGTTGACCCAAAAGATTTTTCATTATCTTTTCTTTTCTCTTTTCATGTTTGTCTTGTGTTTTCCTTTTGGGGATGATGCAAGGTGTCGAGGCACCCTATGTCTCTTTCATGTTGACCCAAAAGGTTTTTATTTGTTTTTGCTCTCTTTGTGTCATTCTTCCAATTCTATGTGTATTTTGGGAATGATGATGGTTCTGATCTCTCTAATATCATTGCAACAAAGACAAATACTAACCCAAAATCCATAGATCCCTTATATGTTTCTGGGGGAACCCTCTCTTTTCTCTTTTCCTTTTCATATTTGTCTACTTTAAAGTAATTGCTCACAACATGGTGTTAGAAATTTCTTTAAAGTAGGGGCATACATTGGCATGATTTCATTTTTCATTTTTCCATGTTTCTTGATGTGATTCTCTTACTTCATGTGATGCGTCTTCCTCTTTGTGGTGACATTGGGAGTAATTTCCTTCAAGAGCATGATCTATCTTAGCATATTACATTCCTCTTAGTGGTGATGTGAAACACTACATTCCCTAAGTTGTGAATCTTTTATCCTTTGATTGGTCCTATTTTGGAGACATTAGGAATAATGTCCCCTAAGATTAAGACCTCACATGAACTAAGCTGAATCCCTCTTTATTGTTGTGTTGCATCTTGTGCCTTATTAAATTCATGGAGGTATGGATTTCATATGGTCCCCTTAGGCTTGTTAGAGTAAAGGTCTTAACTTAATTATGTTGATTAAGTTACCTTTATTCCCTTCTTAAGATTTCACGTTAGTTTGCATAAAGTGACATTTAATAATTATATTAATTATTAAATGTTTTCCTATTAGGGCTTCTATTAGGGTTTTATTAGGGTTTGCATGATCTCCTTTTTATAAGGATTGATCCCTTTGTATTTCATATCAATTCATTCTCTCATTCTCTTTGATATATACATTTTCAGTTTTCAAAGAACCCTTGCTTGTTTGTCTCCATCTCTTCTTTTGTGACAGGTTATTTGCATGCAGGTGATCTTCGGGGTTTGTGGTGTTGTATTTTTTCAACTCCTACATGGTATCAGAGCTCCAGACCTGCTGCTTTTGTTCTTGTTTTGAAGTTTTTTGGAGCTTCAAGGGTTTGGGGTTTGTTTTCTTGATCTAGGGAACACCTGCATTTTTGAAGCATTTTCAGCTCAAACGGACATTGCCATTGCGTCCGCCCCTAAATCAACTGTTCATTCGTCCAGTTTGGACAAAGTCAAAATTTGAGGCAAAATTTTTTTACAATACGGCCGTACAACCGTCCCTACCTGGTAATTTTTCCCAAAATTTTTTTTCTCATCAAAAAATATATTTTATTTCTGTGAATTTATTTTCCATTGTAAACAATTTTGATTTTAAAAAAATAAAAAAAAATCAAAATTTACAATTTTTCGCAATTTTAGGGCTTGTCGGCTCGGTACCCGCAGGTACCTACACTTGCAGGCCTGCGGGCCCTCTTGCCTATCGGTCGGCGTACTGCCGACCGCTGGCGGCCTTAGTGTCGATCGATGGTAGACAGTACCGCCGATGGCAGTACAGTGGCGGCCGACCGCAAGCGGCAGCCCCCGCCCATGCCAAATTTTTTTTTATTTTAAAAAAAAACAATTTTTTCGAAAAGAAGCCCAGTTGTGCTTTTACGATACGACCGTTTGATTGTCAAATTTAACCCAGTATTTTTGTTGCGATGGCCGTATGACTGTCAAATTTAACCCAGCATTGGTTTTTTCCCTCTTTGGAGTTGATTTATTTCTAAGGCCGTAACTTGGGCATACAATATCATTTTTAGGCAAACGAGATATCGTCGGAAAGTTGGTTTTCTCATCTTTCCAGTGGTGTGGGTCTTATCACATTTTTTTTTCCGTTGGTGCATTCTACAACCAGTTGAAGACAAAGGGGCTATTTTCAGTCTCAAGCTCATATCTTTTGATCAGTTTCTCCGATTTTTGCTATCTCAGCGGCGTTGGAACCATATTTCAGAGCTCTTCAATTTCATCCATGCTATTTTTCCAGATTTCACTCTAGGTATATTTTATTCAGTTATTTGTGTTTTCACACTCTGGTGGATTACCTGGACATATTTGCTCTTGAAAACTTTTTGTTTGCATGGGATGCTTTGTTCTTGGTTGTTCTTCATGCACTTCCAGCATTTTGTTCTTTGAGGACATTTTGAGCATCATTTGTAAGCTATCTTTTATGTAAACACACTGAGATAAAGTGCCACACTATTGTACATGCATCTTTTGGGGATTTTGCACATAAGGTTGTGCCATATTTTGTACTCTCACTGATATTATAAAGTGCCATGAGGGGTTGTGTAGTTTGCCTTTGTTTTTCCATCACACCTTTGTCCGGTGAGTGTCCCTCCACGACGACCATGGATCCATATGATTCTAGCCTCATGTATGTGTGCTTTGTTTTGCACACCACTTTTTCAGTTGCAAGTGCTATCTTGTGCACTTTCAGATGTTTCTTCTCCTTCATGCACTACAGGGTGTTTCACATCATTTTGGTGGATCTGTCAGGCTCTCCCAGTTCAACATTATGGGGGGGTTATTATATTGTTCATGCTAATTCTTCCTTGGTTTCACCTTGGAAGGAATTTTCCATTCTCAGTTGATCAGTGTTTCAGACTATTGGTTCTTGTGCCATCTGTATCTTCATTCCAAGTGTTTGCCTTTGTTTGCCATCTGATTCGAGTAGTGTCGTATGGGCACTTATGCAGATTGATGTCTTCTTGTTCCTGATCATCCTATCTTCAGCGGCGGTTCTTCAACACCATAGCAGTCATCTTTCGACAGTTGTTTGCAGCTTCTTCTGCTTCAGTGATGTCTCTACTTGGCTTTATGCATCTCTTTTTGGAGTAGAGCTTTTTCCCATGAGGTTTTCTCTATTTCTCCATTTTATAGAGATTTGGTTGTATTTGGGTACCTGATCTGACCTAGTTGCCGGGACCCATGTTTGCCTTCTTGCATTGTAGTTACCTTTGCTTTTTTTCATTTGTTTGTAGCTGCATTGTTGCTCATCTTAAGGGGGGGTGTTAGAGTAAAGGTCTTAACTTAATTATGTTGATTAAGTTACCTTTATTCCCTTCTTAAGATTTCACGTTAGTTTATAGTGACATTTAATAATTATATTAATTATTAAATGTTATCCTATTAGGGCTTCTATTAGGGTTTTTCCTATTAGGGTTTTATTAGGGTTTGCATGATCTCCTTTTTATAAGGATTGATCCCATTGTATTTCATATCAATTCATTCTCTCATTCTCTCTGATATATACATTTTCAGTTTTCAGAGAACCCTTGCTTGTTTATCTCCATCTCTTATTTTATGACAGGTTATTTGCATGCAGGCGATCTTCAGGGTTTGTGGTGTTGTATTTTCTCAACTCCTACAAGGCTTACCTAGTGAACAATTAGCTTCACTAGCCCTTGTGAGCGTGCATTTTTTTTTATGCCTTATTAAAGTCATGGAGGTATGGCTTTAATATGGAATTTCTTGGGGCTCATCTAGTGAACAACTAGCTTCACTAGCCCTTGTGAGCAAGCATTTTTGTCCTTATCATAGTCATGGGGGTATGACATTGATATGGACTTCCTGGGGCTCACCTAGTGAACACCTAGCTTCACTAGCCCTCGTGAGCATACACTTTTGTTTGTATAGTGGACAATGCGTTCCACTTGTAAAACTTTTTGGAAAAACAACCTAGACCCAATCCACTCTATTGGATAGCCAGTCGAAGCTTTATCCATTGCATTATTCCTTTTCCTTTTTCCTTTTTCCTTTTTCCTTCTTTTATTTTCTTTGATGGTGTATGTTTGTGATCTGATTATAGCTTCATATATCATCAGAAGCATGTTCCTCCGTGCCTATGTTGGTTTGCCATAAGATCTTGATCTTAGGGGCTTGGCCACCCTCTTGGTTATTGTCAACCTATCTTACTAGCATTCGTACATTTGAGCCCCTCTTGATTGAATGGTTGGCTACTTTAGTGTGAGTTTGAAGCAAGTTCATCATCTCACTAAAGTGGGTGCTAAATATAGTTTAGGAAAATGCATACCCTTACATTTTCACACTTGTTTGGGCCTACCTTGCTTTATTTATCCTTCTTTATGTCTTGATTGGTCCTATTTTGCATCCACAAGTCTAATAAACTACATATTTTTCTAGTTTATCCCGAAAATCATCAAAGGGAAAATGATCATTTAATGATTCTGTTTAAGTGTCCCTGATTTTTGGATCAGGACTAAAATGCCACCTAGGGCGTCTTAGTCCCCCAAGGGTCTTGGGACCTTGATTTTGAATAAACTTGAAAAGGTCCCTTTTTGGACTATGTGCCCCGAGATTTGAGCCTCAAGACTAAGACACCACCTAGGGAATCTTAGTCCTCCTTGGCTTATTTTCAAGATTTAATTTCAAATTCCGACGGGATTTAGCCTCCTTCAATTAATGTTTTCCTATGTTGGCTTGGTGTGATGTAATTTTGAGATATTAAGCATAGATAAGTATAAATACAAGGTTCATTCATTCATTTTCAATCCAAGTCTTTTGTGAGGGCATTCATCATAGCATAATTGAGTTCACAAGAGTATTCAAGAGAAATTCTTCAAGCATTTAGAGCCATTATCAAGATTCAAGCATCTTGTCAAGGATATTCTTGAATCATGTGTGTTGTTGTGCTAATATTTGTGATTCAAGCAAGTGTTTCAATCAAGATCAACATCATTCAATAAAGAGTCAAGAACCACATCCATTGCAACCATTTCATACAAGTTTTCAAACTTTACAACAAGGTTTTGGTGAGTTGTAACATTGCATGTTGTTCATTCATCATTTCCCTTTATTATTCTATTTCATTTCAAGGTTTAATTACCAACAAGGGGTTTGACCAATGCAAACCCCTATTTACTAAAAATCAACAAGTTTTTCCTCTCTTGCATGCTTGTGACTGTAGATTTAGGTTGAATACTTGAAGATCATTTGGAGTGCAATATTGCAAAGTTGCATTACAAATTTGTCATCTTCACAGAAACTCACCTACATGTCAAATATGGAAGTTTTGGAACTTGAGATTTGAGAGGAAGCAAGTGTAGACCTTGGAGCTTAGAATCATATTCAAAGTTTTTAGAAATCTAGAATGGGACTAATATGCCATGTAGGGCATCTTAGTCCTCCCAGGGGTATTTTTAAGAGATTCTTTGAGATCTTGTTCCAAGATCCCAAGATTTTGCATCTTCCTCGAAAAATAATGTGACTAAGACAACAGTAAGGGTGTATTTGTCCTCCCTGACATATTTGGATAGCTTTGTTGCATTTTTTAAATCCTCACAACATCTCTAGACTTCCCAGGTACACACATCCTATCTTGCTATTACATAATTTCATCATTTGCACCCCTCATTTAGCTTGCATAACTAGGTTTTGTAGGTTGAATTCTTATTTGTCTTTTCCAAGCATTTTCTTGGTAGTGAACCCCTAAAAGTTGAAAGAACACCCTTCCTAGGTCCTCCTAATTGAGAATTGAATCACCCTGTGAGGTTGATAGTCAATCCAATTAGGGTTCTTAGGACAATATCAAAGGAACTAAGAGAAATAGGTGAACATTCATTCACCTCATTTTTCTATGATTCATTTTTAATTATTTAATTAATTCATTTCTTAACCTTTTCTTATCTTGATCAATTAAATAAATTAATTGCATCACTAATATCCCCCTTTCTTCAAATAATTAAATGAAATATAATTTATTCAATTATTTTCTTATTGCCTTTCGTCTATGGTTAAATAGTAATAATAAATTATTTAACTATTCATTCCCCCTTTTTAATTCCTCCATTGTTAAATAATTATTACAATTATTTAATTGTCCATGTGTCTCTTGTATTAAATAATTAAATCAATTTAATTATTTAATGCCCCTTTTCACATTTCCTATCATTTAATTAAAATAATAATGCAAATTATTTTAATTGAATCTCCACTTGTCCATTTCCTCTTTTTCTAAATAAATAATTTGAATGAATTATTTATTTTCTATTTGGTTAAACATTCCTTTTTCATGAATTAATGATTTTCCAATTTTTAATTCATCCATTTTCCTCCACTTGCTCATGCATCTCTGTCATAGCCGTCAGTGTCATAGCAATCAATATCACACCTCTTTTTGGTGCATCAATACTCTATCGTTGATCTTGGCATCTTTCTAGAAACTCGATCTTGACCATCCGTTTCGTAACCTCCCTCTCATGATTCCTTATTCATCAATCTTGGAATCTTTCTAGATGATTGATCTCATCCATTCGTTCGAATGGATGTTTATAAAAGAAACCTTTCTCCTCCATGTTTTCCTTAACAACCATTTTGTCGCCAACTTTCTACTTACTATTTGCAGGTTATTTGCACAACTTCAACAACAAATCTGAGGGAAATATTTGCAAAAGGAGAAATAATCAATTGCAATGGGGAGTGCTTTATTTTGATTGCTCTCTTTGTTTGTATTCTCTTGTTTTGGATGAGGTTTTTAGCCTAGAGGTGTTGTGGCTGTCAATTTATCTAGGCTAGAGTGTTTTCCCCCATTCTACAAGTGGTATAACATGGAAATCCTATTTTTAAGGATGTTATGATGGATTTTATGACAACTGTAAGGCCTGAAAGTGGGGGATATCATTTTGGACGTGAGAGTCATCTATGACATGCATAAGAAAATTTTTGCATAGCTATTGATGGCTTATGACACATGTAAGAGCATCTCCTATTTTTTAGGGATTCTTATGACATCTTGTAAGAAGGTGTAATTTCATGTAAGAGACCATGTTTAACATGTAATGGGTCGAATGGATTTTTACCATGGTATTTTCTAACCTTGTTTTGTCCCATGGTAATGTTTTATAGTGCTATTTTGAGCCCTCATGAGTCTATATATTGAGGGGTTGAGTTGGAGACTCCATAAGATGTTTCTGGATTGAAGAGGAGTTAGAGTGGATGTATTGTAAACATACTTGTTGTTAATACAACTATTCATCTCTTCTTTGGTGGAGTTTTTTCTTGAAAGGGTTTCTCCACGCGGTAAACATTTTGTTATGTGTTGTGCTTTCCATTCTTTGTAAGTTTTTGTTTACAGTTGTTTAAATCTCCATATGATTTACATTGCATAATCTGGTTTACAGTAATATGTTAAAGCTTCCATTATAGCTATTCCTCTACTATTTTTCTAACAGAGTACACATGGATAAATATTTATTTGGAATGCTTTATTATGTTGGCATATGAAGATCAACCTTATTTTTGCATAGAAATGGATATTATGCACCATGGTATAGAAGACCAAGGTGAAAATGTATCTTTAATGTATAGAATGACATTCAAGCAAACATACAATAATAGGGTGCCCCAAAAATCTCAAGGAATTTGATGCACTAGGTGGGTATGTGTAGAGAAAACCAACAAACATGGAGAGGAGTTCTCATCATACCTTAAGGTGATTGACCTTGGTGGGTCTTGTGAGAGAACATCCATCAAACATGGCACACATATAAAAATGATCATGCCCCAATATATAATAGTCAAATCACACCATGATATAGAATGATCGTGGTGATCATGAATAGGCATAGTATGGGTCAAAATGATATATCAAAAGATCAAAGAAATAAATCAAAAGATATATCAAAGTTAAATCAAAGAAGCAAACAATCAATTGTCAACAAACACATAGTTATATAATCTCTTGCCAAGGTGCTAATAGGATAAAGAGATGATGCTTATGCCTAATGTGGGGAAGGATGCATCCCACAAAGGAAAAATATTGGAAGAAATAGGAAATTTTGATATTTGGCAATTGATGTGACAATTATATGTTTTTGATATTAAAAGAAACAAAAGCAAGGGTGTTGGCCCAAAAAACATAGAACTTGAAGGCTAAAAACAAAGTCCATGGACCATAGACAACATATCAATAGTGCTTTAACAAAAAATTATAAAAGGTCATAAACTGTGAATAGTGAGGAGACACAAAAGATTTAAAAAAAGAAAACACAGGCCTGGCTAAAGATTTGGCCCCAATCTTCAGTGAGGAACTTGAAAAGTTCCTTGTGACTGTCATCCTTTTTTATAGCCTTCTTCAAATCCTTATCTTGCAACATAAAAAAAGTAGTGGCTGACTCATGCATAAATTTGGAACTAAACTTGGAGACACTAACCATTTTTTCTCAATTTCCATTAAGTACAAAGTGGTAGTGTCAACATTAATTATGTGCTTGGAAGGACTCTCAGTGGTTTTATCATAACCTTTTGACTCAGAATCCTCCTCCTCCTCATCACTAGTAAACATTTCTTCCTGCTCCATGACATCCTCCATCACCTCTTTGTCAACGGGCTTTGGTCAAACCACAAGTCTATTGGATATTTTGAGTTATGAGCTGCTAGCCTCCTTCACATCCTCAACCCTATGATCTTCCACATTGACAACATCAAAATTGACCTCCTCAACAAAGACATGCTTTGAGGAAAATTATATGTTATCAAGTTTGATATTTAGTTTTTTATTTGACATTAAAAGTGTGTATGTTTGTGGATATGAAGCACATGTGTTTTTTGTTTCATTAGTTTATTGATGGAATAAGATGATGATGATAAGGATAATGATAAATTTTGAATGAGAAGAAAGAGATGAAATGATGATGACGATGAAATGATTAAAATGATGATAATAAGATGATGGAAAATGAAGGAGATGAATGTGAAGGGATACCAAAAGACTACTTAGGATATTGTTGCTAGCCAAGCTAAAATTGATTGATATATTTATTAATGGTACTAAAAATGTTGTTGATGATAAAAACATGAGTATTTTTTTGTTAATGATAAGAACAATGTAATGATTTAGAAGGATACACCTCGATGATGGTATTTTAGATAAAAATGGATCAAGATTTATAATAAGGCTAAGAATAAACATTTTAAATGGTTTAGATATGATTTTGGATTGAATGAAAATATGGTATTGATTAGGATTGTATGGATAATGTATGATGGAGAATATTTGATAAGAAATTATATTCATGAGATGGTGGAAATGATCAAAATTTTGTTTGTCATGGAAGGTATCCAAATCATGAAGTGAGATAGAAGACATATATCAAGATTTATTCCAAATCAAGATGTAATCACATACCTTTAGTATCTAACAAGATATAAGACACTATGAATGGATGAATGAACCAGTGTGATGGAAATGAATAGGCAAGGGATGTGGAGGATATTTATTTCTAGAATATGATTAAGATAAGGGATTTGACTTCCAAGGACTATCTCATAATGAGATACCATGTTTTATCCAAGCTAACGGGTTGGATAGAGATATATAGGTGATGACATGACAATAGATGGTATATAGTCAAGATTTTTTGAAAAGCATGTTTTTAAGTATATGAACCTAGTCTTTGTAAAGATCAAGGTGGATAGGGAAGATGAATGGAAATATAATGATTGGATGGATAGTGATGTTTGGAAAAAATACCATGATGGATGAGACAACATGATTCCATTTGGAATGGTGCACATAGCTAATTGATTTTACACATGACACCCAAAAATGGATTTTCATCATGGTACTTACCAAAGCACCATAAGAATATTTTCAATATTGGATGAATTATTTCTCTTTACTTTTTTTCTCTTTTTTTATTGATTTTTTATTTTGAATATTCCAATCAACTATATTGGTTCACCTAATGGTGTTGATGTAAACACTAATTTCATGACATGACAATAGTGACCTACCTTGAGGAGTTGCCTTGCTAGGATTATGGATCTTGTATATAACACATGGATGTTATTGTGATATTTTTTTATATTAGGGTTAACCTTATCTAAATGTGCATATTGTGATATAGTGTCATTAGAGTCCTTATGATAAAGTGTTGTTGAAAAGACATGGTGAATGTGTGAGTTAGGATTTTTTTATTTTAGGTGAGATTTGATATTGTGATGGGGGATGTGAGATGTGCATGAATGATTTTTTAGTTTGGATGTAGGATTTTTTATTTTCCAAACTTGAGATGGTGGATGATGGAGTTCGGTTGTCAAATTTGGAGTGTGTTTGGGACCAATAGCTTTATAAACCTCATGTGTTGGGATTTGAAATGCGGGGAAAGGGGAGAGGGAGGGTTGAACCAAAATGTAATCAAGATGGTTAACCTCTCTTTTCACTAGTTATTTCATTCAATTATGCATAGATGAATATTAGAAAACAAACCTAACTAATATAATAGTAAAAAGGTAGGTTTTAAGAGGGTCAAATGCTGCGTTCTTATTGTAAAAAGTGCTTTTTGGGCCTCACTGAGGACTCATTCGCCCAGTGGCGAATGTGTCCTAGCTAGGGTTCTATAAAAATGCTTTTTGGGTTCTATTATTTAAAGTATGCACTCCTAGACCTTGGTGGGGCACTATTGGAAACTCAGAAATAAATTCTGTAGCCTAGTTTCCTGATCTTGCAAGAAAGATGATAACTTTGACAACTTTGCAATTTTGACAAATTTTCTCTCCAATTGATATTCAACCTAAAACCTACAATCACACATTAAAGGAGAATACAAATTTTGTTTTGTTAGGGAATAGGGGTTTTCCTTTGTCAAACCCCATTTTGGTAATTAAACCTTGGAATGAAACAATGCATAAATGAATGATGAATGAACAAAGCAATGTGTAACAACTCACCAAACCTTATTGAAACCTTGGATTACAAATCAAAAATATTGCATGAAGTGGCCTCGATGTATGTAGGTCTTGATCATAGAATTTGACATGAAATAATGCTTGAATAGGATCTCTAATGCTACATCAACACATTAGCTGAAAAACCTGCATGATGCACTATGCCTTTGACATGATGAAATAGATCTTTAATTGCTGAAATAAACTTCAATAACTTTCTCTTGAATGCCTTGAATGCTCTTGCAAAATTACTCTTGATTTCTCATCAAATTCTAGATTGCTTAGATGAAACTTAGTGAATTAACCTTGTATTTAGACACAAATTATCATAAATTCCTAAAATTTAAATAACACAAGCTGGCATCAAATCTAGGATTTGAAATAATTAAAATACCACCAAAAACATATTCCAAGGGGGGGTCCTAGGGTTAAGTGAGGACCCATTCACTAGGTGTCAAATGGGTCCTAACACACTTAACTAGGACACACTTCGGGGGATGTAAATGTTATGTAAAAAGGGGTCCTAGGACCTAGTGAGGACCCATTCACCAGGTGGTGAATGGGTCCTAAGTCACTATCCTAGGACACATACCTTGTAAAATTAAGTGTTGTATAATATTATTTAATAATGTTGGGCTTTATCACTTAGAATTTGTAATGGATTAGGCTTGGATTTGAAGTAAAGGGACCAATTAAGCTTAATTAATTAATAAGGCCCTAGATTAGTGTAAAGTGTAAAGATACATTTTACAACATCCAAAATAAGGCACAATTAATTCCATTTAGTTTAGAAAGGCCCTAAAATTAATGTGAATGTGTAAAACATATTACAACACTAAATCAAGCTAACATTAGGTTCATTTTAATTATTAATTATTCCCAAACTAAGGAAAAAGGGATATTTTTTCCATTACTATAGGATTGCAGACCATTTTGAAGGAGGTGAATGCTTGTGATAAGTGAGAGACATTAATGTGGTTCCATAGTTTCATTGAATATTGGATTTGGAATTGGTGATTGATGTGATCCAATTTGCTTTAGGATCCATTTTGACTTCATGTGTCCACTTTGACTTTTGGATTCATTAGCTTTAGAAAATTGATTTTGATATTTGCTTTGTAATAATTCCTCTTTTATTAGTCCTATGATGTGGGAAAAATGGATTTAGGGTCTAAATCATTTTTTCTCCTACATCATATTAGAAGGAGCAAAAATGATCACAAACACCCACTTGGTTTCTAACCACTATGGAAGAGCTAGAATCACAGATTAGGGTTTTGGTTATTTATTGGGGGATGATTGATTGATTAATGATTAACTTGATTTGATGATGCAAATGTGTGTATAGGTCAACTATGAATCTTCATAAAACTGATGAAAATATAGAGAAACACAAAACTAAAACACATAAATGAGTTATAGAACAACAAAGCATAAAGGTAGAGGAACTAGTCATATGAATTTGGGCTCAAACTAGCTAGACAGGGGTGCTAGAGCCATAGACCTAAAAGTAAAAATATCATGAATTAGAAATCAAATCTCAAATGGTCATTTTTTATAGGTTCTTCATTTCTAGACTTGACTTCGTAACTTTTTCTGTTGATGATTAATTCTATTTTCCCTAATTTATTGAAATATGAGGCTTGAATGCTTGATCTTGTAATTAGGTCTTCAATCCTTTCCCAAATCCACTTAGGATCTATCACCTACACAAAAGAGATGAGAAAAAGGGTTGTCATATAGAGTCTTTCCTAATTCAAACCCTATTTTTGTGTTTCCACCTCCACAACGACTATGGTGATGTAAAGAGTGTTTACCCTCAATCAGGTAGAGGAAAATAGATAAAAAAGGAATGATGAAATGAAAAGTGTTGTAACTTACCACTTATATCTTCTTTCCTTGATGGAATAAATTCATCGTAATCATCTCATCCATGGAGAATTGATTTATTGATTAAAATTCCTGCAAGTGTTAGTACTCACAAAACAAATGAACATAAAACATGAAAAAACTCACATATAAAATCAATGCATTGCTAACATGAATCTTGATTGATAATAGGTGTTGTAAACCCTGCTAATTTTGCTCTTAATTTCTTTTTAGGATGGTCAGTTGATATTCAAATTACTAGGATTGCATTAGGTGAAAAAGCCTTGTATTTATATGTATTAATTTGTTTTCTTGCAAAATTAATTATCAAAAGTGGAAAAATAAATTTAAATTTATAAATATTAAAATACCAATAATGGAATATTTAAATTGGGGATGAAATAGGTTGGACAGGGGTTCTAGCACCCTATTCTAGACCTATTTTGGGTCTTTAAGTGTCGTTAAATAAATAAATAATATTTCCCAATTTAATTCTAACTTTCTAAAGATGACCATAAAAAGGTCAATTTATGAGCACAATCGGGTCCAAGCACATAGGGGGGCTAAACCTAGTGTGAAATTATCAAGGGTGTCAGTTTATGACACTACATTTAGCCCTAAAGCCTAGGAGATGAACCATAAACCCTTAACCCATATAGATTTGTTATTCTAAGCATCTCATGAACCCTAGGATATAAATCCTAAACCCTTACCCCAAGACTTAAAGCCTAGGAGATGAACTAAGGGGAGTTAAGAGAGTGACTTAAAGGGATTCAACATGATGGATTAAGGTTAGATAAGAGGATATGGCATAACGGGTCCTAAGAGGATGGCTTAATGGGAATTAAGAGAGTGACTTAAGGGGATGCAAGAGGGTAGATTAAGGGTAGATAAGAGGATGGCTTAAGGGGTCCTAAGAGAATGGCTTAAGGGGAATTAAGAGAGTGACTTAAGAGGATGCAATAGGATGGATTGAGGGTAGATATGAGGATATGGCTTAAGGGGTCCTAAGAGGATGGCTTAAGGGGATGCAAGAGGATAGATTAAGGGTAGATATATGAGGATATGGATTAAGGGGTACTAAGAGGATAACTTAAGGGGAGTTAAGAGACTGAATTAAAGGGATGCAATATGATGGTTAAGGGTAGATAAGAGGATATGGATTAACAGGTCCTAAGAGGATGGCTTAAGGGGAATTAAGAGAGTGACTTAAGGGGATGCAAGAGGGTGGATTAAGGGTAGATAAGAGGATGGCTTAAGGGGTCTTAAGAGAATGGATTAAGGAGAATTAAGAGAGTGACTTAAGGGGATGAAAGAGGATGGATTAAGGGTAGATAAGAGGGTGGCTTAAGGGGTCCTCAGAGACAATCAATTAAAATTATCTAGAACTATATATAGTAACCTGTCTCTAGATTCAAATTCCATTGTAATATATGCACATGTTCTCTTTTTTTTTAATGCATCTAGTTTTAGGAGACTTGAATTTTTTATTTATTTAAAACTATAATTAGGAAATGACTAGAGACTAACATATATATAGACATGTATATGTGATTAATTTTTTTAACTATAGATATAGACTATCAATTAAATATATATACAACTATATATACTTACCTGTATTTATTTACTTTGTTGTACCATCTGCATCCTCTCTTTTTTGTAATGCATCTATGATTGTCTCATGATCATGCATTAAAGTGTCCATAATACTTTATTAGCAAGTCTCCCTTGATATCTAACTAGTTTAATATTGGTTGACAAAATCAAATGTGAGTAATGTATAATCTTCTTGTGTCTTTCATAGTCTTCAAATGCAGGCAAGCCATTCTTTCTTGTTAGATATTTTCGAAGCCAGGTGCCAAGAATAACCACATAACCAATTGGATACTCAAAGTTGTCATCATCCATTCTAGGATGTACCAACTTATGTTTTCTCTCAACACATATAGCCAACCAATACTTTGTCTCCTATTCATTCCCCTTAGGTGCAACAATAACATACACATGTCATGCAAAAAAAAATTCAATAAAGAGTGACATATATTTAATTCACATATAAATATGTTCATACATATAAAATTTAATTCAATTTAATGTACCTTCTTGTACAAGGTCCAAAAGATGATCATAATCATCCGATGCAAACACTTGATTATCTTAAATTGTCATTCCATGTTGATCATGTGTCAATGTAGGTGTTAAGGCTCTTTGTATCCATTCTTCAACCCATTCTATATTTTCACACGTCTCCCAATCACCTACAATACAAAATTGACAAAAACATGCAAGCTCCCTTGTCTATATTGTCCACGTGTTTGCATTTGAACTCTTAAATGAGTGCCATTTTATCTAATCCATTAATTGTTTCACAATCTTGTTAAGTAAGAATATCATTTTCTTCAACTAACCAAAAAAAGCGTCGAATTATTGAGCTCTCACTTGTTCTTGTAGATAATTTGGTATTGCACAATCTGCAATTGCATGTGCATCTTTGAATTTCACTACATCCTCAAATTTTAGTTGCTCTCTAGCAAGAGCTCTTTTCACATATGCACCTGCTCCATCACATCCTCCTTTACCATGTCCAGCTTTAAAAAACTCCACATGTGCTAGATACTATTTTCCTTATGGAATCTACATAACCAATAAAACATTCTAGCATTATTGACTTGACCCACACAATTATTTGACCATATGAGATGTTCTCTCATTTGAATTCCTCTCTTTTAAATTTTTATAAAATATATCAAAACAATATTGACCAAACTCAAATGAATGTAAACGATTATCACTTATATAAAAATGGCACTCTCTCAAAATTTATCTATTATCTTCTCTACTATCATCTGCATGTCTATATACAATATGAAAAAATATGGCTACTTACACTGAATTATAATATTGTGATTGAATTTCTTCTTATGGAGCAAGAGTACAGTTTTCAACAAAATCAACAACTAACATTATAGTTCCAATTGGGAATGTGTTTTTACATGTATGGAATTTATCATCAAGCCAATGCGCATATTGAGAGTGTTTTACATATTTGGGTACAATCTTACCTTTAAATTCTTTAATAAATGCATGCACACTAATTTTTTCCACAATTAGCTCACAACGTTTTCCAATTTTTCCATCTTTTAAAGAATATTCAACATTTTAAATTTTTTTAACATCCACTAATTGTTGTCCAAATTCATGTAAAATGCTTTCATGCATACATTCTCCTAACACTGAAAAGCTACCACATCTATTGCATTGTCCAAAAATACATGCATTTAAATAAAATAAGTTTCCATTAGATGGTTCACAAAACAAACCTGCTATAAAATCTTTGATTGTTTTAGTTGACATATTAATACCACAAATCTCCTGGATATTTTGGTTAGCATGCAAAGTACAATGTATATATCAAAAAATATCATAATAATAATGAAATACAACAACAAGAGATTCGTTGTTTATTAATTCTAACATACCAAGGTTTACATTTTCGAATGATATTTGACTTATGATAATATTAAATGGTAAGATTGAATTATCTAATTTTTTTTTATATACTTCAGTTTGAGTCATATCTAATAGATGCTTTGGATGCTTGGGTCACAGATTTTTGATCCCACCCTTAATTTTAAAACATCTCTAATATTAGGTGATACTCTTGTATTATCATGCTAATATTTTTTGATTAAAGATTTGATTTCATTAGCTAATTTCATGTCTGACCTTGGGATTCTATCACTAAAACTCCAATATTAATTGGAATTTTTCAATACTTTCTCTTCTTTTAGTTTCTTTTATCAAATTTTTAGGATTTGCTTTTATATATTTACTAATCTTACTTAACATTCTTTTATTTGAAGTTGATTTATTAACTAGAGTAGTTGTTATTGCACGACGAGCAACATTCTTATCTTTAGATCGAATTTTCTTTCCTATAGAATCAATAACATTGGCAACACTAGATATGACTTGTTCTACTGAATCATCTTTCTTTTTTGGTTTTATATAAATTCTCGATTTTTTCATCACTTTTCTCGCATTTTCCATATTTTCATCAATTGCATCATGAGTTGACATTTGACATTGAAATTATAATTTCTTTCTATGATTTTTTTTTATATATTCTATTTCCATGAGTTCTCATTTGTCTCCAAGAAACATTACCAGGAAGGTTATCTAACACATCTCTTTCAATTGTAAAAAAAACATTTTCATTTTCATTTATACAAGTGGTTTCATTTTCATTCATGCAAGGGGTTTCATTTTCTTTCATGCAAGGGGTTCCATTTTCATTTTCAAACATAAAAGGGATTTCATTCTCATTTTCATCAATATGAGGGATTTCATCATTATTTTGTTTTTGCATTGTTTCAAAATTAGAATTATTGATCTCATCAATTATGTATCCAACTTCATCTAAATAACTAACATCAATATTACCAAGACTTGGGTTTGAAGACATACGTGGATAAATTATTTGAATATGTGTATTTTCCATATCATTGGGAGGTGGATTTGAAGACATGCCTAAAGTTGTTTGCATGGGTGCTATTTCCATATCATTCAAAGTTGAAGGCATAGTTGGGTTTGTCTCCATAATTGAATTTTCTTCTATATTCACCATCTCCACATTTGCATCATCTAAATTCATCTCACCCTTCATGGTTTCCTCTTCAACATTCATGGAACTATATGCTTCCAAATTTTTCATTTGGAGAATCCTTTCTCTTCTATCCCTTTGTCTTTTTGCCTCTATTTCTCTATTTGCTTCAATTTCTTCGGATGTCATTAACTTTTAACATTTTTTTTCCTTTTCTTTGATCCCATGATTACCAAACCCTCTTGATAAAAAAAAATGATTATTAACTTATTTTTCAATTGCTACCTCTTTCAAATATTCAAATAAAACTATATAATATGGAGATCCTTTCTTCTGTAAACTTTGAAGTACAAAACATCATGAATACATCCAAAAGTTCTCTTTTCCAAATATTCTTGTAAAAGCTCCTTGTACTTGATTCCACTTCAGAAAATTCAACTTACACTTGTCTCTTCCAAAAATTTGAATAGAATATGCCCTGTTAAGAGACTGCATAAGGAAACATTGAAAGAAAAATACAAAAAATGGCACTTTTAGACCGTACTACAGAAAATGAATGTTGCATAACAAATATGCTATATTAGTTTTTTCCAAATTGGGGAAAACAAATATACAAGAAACATGTACATGTTATAAAACAAATACATGTTCTATTTTAGGAATGTGTACACATTTCCTTTATTCAACGAGTAAATAGATAACACGTATGCATTATATAACGTATACACGTTTAGTTTAAAGAACGTGTATGCGTACATGTTTTTAAAAATTTGAATTTTCAACCCACTCTCTACCTCAGTTTTAGGCTCGGGAAAGGCTTGGCAACCCGACCCTTAGCCTTTGATCTGCAACTAAAAAGCTAAGGTAGGTTCAAGAGAAATTTCCAACTTTGGCAATATAGTTGATGGTATTTTTTTCCGGATCAATCTATGAAATTAAAACCCATTATAGAACACAATGTCTAGTTTCCAAATACATAATTTTTTGTTAAGATTGGATTATATTTTTTATTTTTTAATTAATTTCTAAGCAAACTAATCCATAAACTTGAAATATCAGGCTTAATTTTTTTTTTAATAACTTTTTTTTGGTTAATTTTCCTGTAAAAAAATTATATGGCATCAATCTTCAAAAAATTCGCTACACAATGAAAAAAATTCAAAAAATGTTTAGTTTAGATCCAATTATGCTTTATGTACATGATTTTTAAAAACAACAATTATGGCCAATAAAAATTTAATAAAAAAATATTCAAAAAAAAATTACAAAAAAATACCCTTATCAATCTTCATGTTGTTAGATATCTTTCCTAAAAGGAATTAGAAAATTACTTTTATTTAGGTCAAAAAGTGGTGTCTGTACACGTGCATGGTATGGTAACAAAAATGAATTTTAAAAAGTGTTTTTATATATGCCTATCAAAATTTAATTTCTATCATTTAGGTATTTGAAAAAATTACATATTTGGAAACTAGGCTCAAGATACTAAATTTCATGTTACTGAATTTTTTTAAGATTCATTGTGTATGTGCTTCAAATTCTTAGTCCAAGTGTGACAAATTCTAAAAAACAACAAAAACACTTCCACTTTTGAGCTTTTTGTGGACCCAACTTCTTGCATCAACCCTCATCCAAGGTTAGTATTTTTCGATTTCAAAAAAAAGTGGCCACTTAAGACCCCTTTTTGGCCCCCATCTTCCTGCACTTACCCTAAACCTTATGCACACTATTATCTCTTCTTCCTCTTCTTCCAACATCTTGCTGAAACACGTGACATCTCCCTCCAACAACACTACTCCCTCTTTTTCCTTCCCCTCCTAGACTCATGTCCACCATGAACTGTCCTCCTTCACCAAATACTCTCTACTCTTCTCTTCTCCTTCATGGGATCCAACCCACCACATACCAAACACCTCCACCAAAATCTTGTAGCATCCTTTACAACTTCTATATGAAAATGTGCATTATCCATGCACCGATCTACAATTACATCTTCTACTTTCATCTTTGTAAACAAACTTAACTCTACATTTACCTTTTTCTCTTTCATTGTCCCATCATCCTTTTCTTCATCTTGCACTACAACTTCCTGGATCTCCATCGCTGCAACTACATCCTCTACTACTACAATATCGTCAATAGCTACAATTTATTAATGTTCTATCACTACAACCACAATTACATCTTCATTCTTTCTATGCTTTGCTGCCATCTTCTCTTTGATGTTCACTTCTTCACTTTTTTTTACCTCTGTAGGGACTGATCTCACATCTTTCTCCTTTCATATTAGGTTGCAACACTCTTTTCTTCCACTCTTCTTTCTACTATCCTCATTATTCTTCTCACTTTTCTTCATCAATGTCCTCTCATCTTTACCAATACTCTTTTCCAATTTCTCTATCTTGGCTTGGATCTTTCCCACTTCATCATAGACTATCTTTCATGTCTCCTTAAATATTTCATTCTCCACTTCCTCCCAATACCACTCCTAAATTTTTTTTGTATGGGTCTCCTCATGACCCATCCCATCTTCATTTGTTGCAATCTCACCTCAACTCACATTGCACGTTCTACAAAATAATTTATTCACGATTTCTAGTTCTCAATCGCTCAAGACTTCACACACATGCAATGATTCTCACACAAGCTCTCCACAACTACACTTCCTTTATCTACCCACTGGTCCTGACATAGGCTACCTCATGATGCTTTTCCTATGTGCTTAGAACCCCTCGCTTTGATACCAGTTGATGTAGACCAAAAAAAACTCACTCTCACTGCTCAAACCCAAAAGATCTCGCACAAATCACAACCACACAACTAATTGGATTGACAATTTCATTTGCTAATTAATTTTAGTTTAAAATCATAATTTATTGAAATCAACTTAGATCATTCATTAATTCAATCTACATATAAATAAATTGTATTCAAACTACAATTAAATATTGGGGTAATCCAATTTTATTTATTCAAATCAATACATTTATAATTTCTATTTACTCCCTTTGAAACAATTTTCTAGCATGACTTCATCCAACTCCCATGAACTACTTGGTCACTCTTAATTTATTCCAATTTTAATGTCTTAATACTTGCGTAACCTATTATCATTTTTCATTTTAAATTATTTATGCTTCCTCCTATCTAGTACATCCCCTACTATTGGTTTGCTTCCCTTATTTAATCCATCACAGTCCCTCTACCTTTGTCTACACCTAGCATACCAATTCTCCTTCCTTTTGTTGAGTGTATGCCCTCACCATACATTTAGCTTTGCATTCAATTTTATACTCTGACTACGCCTCATTCATCTTCCTACCTATACACAAAATTATATCTTCATTTTATTTGATCTTAGATCTACCAAATCCTTCTATGTTAGGCTCGACTACTCCTTTTAGGCATTGAATTTTATAAGCTATTGTTCCAATTTATTAAAACCTTCCTCAACCTTTTAGAATTTGTGTTGATTCTTTCTCTCCTCCAGGGGCACCTCTACCACCCTTCTAAATTTATATTTTTAAAGTTTAATTTTCCTTGGCTGCACCTCTTCATTTCCTCCAATCTACCCTTTCATCTTCAAATTTCATGCCACTATATGGCGTGGCCTGTTTGTTCCTTTAAATCTAGATTTTTATTTAAACTTCTCACTCTTTATATTTTATCCTTCTAAATTATAATTTAAACTAATTTCTATATTTTATCATGCCGCTTCTTTTTTCCTTCATTTTATTTTAAATCTATCTTACCTCCACCATTATAGTTCTGCCTTCCATGCACTATTTCACCATTCAAAGTTGTGTTAATGAACAATCAAAACTTGGACAATAAAATCATAATGTGACATTTTTTTCAAACAACAATGTCATTCAATTCCATCTAGACAAACATTGAAATCAAAATTAAACTACCAAATTGAAGAGGAAATCCAGAATCAAAATAATAAGTTCATGCTAAAAAATAGTTTGGGTGATGCAGATCACCAATCTACTTGGATGCTCCTACATCATCCATATAAAAATCTCCTTTTTTATTAATAATAGTTGAGAAACAATTTATACATATCTTTTAGACCATTTGATGTATCTGAGCATTAATTTTCTATTACAAAATATACAAGATACAAGCTTACTACTGTTTCTACTATATATAATTTTTTATAGAAAATATACAGTTTGTTTACATTGCTTGATATATATAAAATTATAACTAGTTCTTATGCATTTCTTGTTAATACTGAACATAATATATATATGTATGTATATATTTGTATATGTACATATATACATATATACATATATACATATATATACATATATAAATAAATACATACATACATATATATATGTATACATACATACATACATACATATATATATACATACATACATACATACATATATATATATATATACATATACATACATACATATACATACATACACACACACACACACACACACACACACACATATATATATATATATAGTAGACCAACCTTAGCATTTCAGATTAAAAGTTCTTGCTTTAGCTGCATTCTTCCAAATCATCCCATCTTGATTCTATTTTAGAGAACACCTCATTAGATCTAACTTCCTCAATCACAGGATTGCCACCCTCATTCACATGAAGCCTCACACAATGAGCTTATTTTACCTTCTTTGGTTTCCTAGCTACCACCTCATTGAATGTCCTCTAAATTTTTTTGAGAGCTTTCACAAATGTTTCAAAGTCCTCATGGTTGTAGTGCCAAGTGTGTCCATATTTGACCTCTTCCTTGTTTACCCTGACTATTCCATCCCCCATTAGCTTCATAAATTTGAACATTGATATCTCCATTGTCACGGTCACATGCATAGCAATACTGAAATAGTGAGTCTTTTTGAAGACTCAATAAGTGTTCTCCTACATCCCTTGAGTTTATCCTCATTCCTTGCCTTACATATGTGCCAAAGAATTTCAGTTGAAAAGTAGTCCCAAAACAATTTGCATTCTTTATTTAACTTTTTTTGATTGCCAATCAAAATATCTTTCCAGTTAATATTACCATTTTTCCCAAATCATTTGTTCATTACAAAATAATTTCCAAATTTCCTTTGCATAAAAATAATCAAAGAATAGATGGTTAATTAATTATGGAATCCTACATAGATTACAAATCTTGACACATTATGACTCATTTTGTATGGAACTTTTTGTAAAACAATTAGCCATCTAAAACATGCCTTCTTAGGTTCTTTAATATTATGCCAGATAGAATTAGAAATAACATGCCATTCTTTATCTGATAACATAACCCCCAAAATTTATTAACATGTTTAGTAATAGACACACAACCGATTAAATATTTATAAATTGTTTTGGTTTTGACCCTAGACAATGTTGTTCCATCTTGCCATTTAAGGTTGAGGGCCTGATCAATGACTACCTCAAAGTTAGAGGGGAGTTGCAAATCTTTGCAAGTGAACCGTAGGAAATAGGATGCTCCACCTTTTAGGAGATGTAAAACACAAAGAGGGTGGGATCCTCCTATTTCACTCTAGTTCATTAAAGGAAACCTTAGGTATCTCAACCTAATGATCCAATTTGGAAAATAAACTACTACAAGGTCTCCTTAGGTGTGATTAAAAGGGGGGTTTACAACTAAGAAAAAGCTTAGAAAGAAGGAAATTAATGCAATATGCAAATCTAGCTATGTAACCTAGAAAATGAACTTGAAATTAGAATAACAAACTGAGGCTAAACAAAGAAGTACCTGGAATACTGAAGATGCTTGAAACAAGGTCTGTAATCTTGAAATTATGAATTTTGATGTGAACTGGGACTCATACGCCAGACTCAACGATTTAGTCCTAGCCTAGGGTTTCTAGCTGAATCTAGAATTTACAACTGATAAACCAGGATCTACGTAAAATTGTTGAAAAATGGTATACTAGGACTCATACGCCCAAGGTGTCGATTTAGTCCCAGTATTTAGGTTTGTCTGAAACTTTGGTATCCTCTAGAGTGATCTTTTGTAGCTTCTTTCCCATCTGATCTCTGAGTCAGAAAGTTTGAATTATGCCCTGTAGGTGACTTTCCGTGAAGATGACAACTTCGTGACAAGTTTGACAACTTCTTCAATGTCTCAACTTTGTCTTTAAAGGATCTTCAAGTCTCAAAACACCTAGATTTGCAATCACACATGAAGAGAGAAAAAATGTCATATTCAAGATTAGGCCTCGAGACTTAGGTGGGACCCATACGCCTAAGGTGGTGTATGAGTCCTAGATCACTAAATATAGAACACACAACCGGAAATCATGAATTATGATTGGTCATTTGATATGTGTCGGGATTATTCTTAGAAAGATGCATTAAATAATGCTTGTGGATGCAAAATAGGACCAAATAAGGAAAAACTTGAAGCCCAATTTTAGCAGGGAGGGACCAAATAAGTGTGAAAATGTAAAGGGATACATTTTTCTACACTACATTTATCCCCCACTTTAGTGAGAGGAACTTGCTTCAAACTCACACTAAAGTAGACAAACTTGCATCAAGAGGGGTCCAAGTGTACCAATGCTATTGAGATAGGATGACAATGATCAAGAGGGTTGTGCAAGGCCCGAGGATCAAGATCCTATGGAAAACCAACATAGGAGCAAAAGAACACACATGTGAATGATATAAGAAGTAACAAAAAGATACAAGCATACACTACCAAAGAAAAAAAGAAGAAAGGAAAACAAAAACAAAAGGGGTGGATCAAGCCTCGAACGTTTGTCCAACACGATGTGGATTAGATCTAAGCTATTTGTCCAAAAATGTTTACAAGTGGAATGCGATGTCTACTATGCAGACCAAAAACACGCTCACGAGGGCTAGTGAAACCTCAGGCCATCCACTAGGTGAGCCCCTAGAGACACATACACATGTGGCCGATATGTACTCACATAGACAAGCAAGTGGCTATGGGAAAGTCATGCCTAATTTTGAATCCCATACACTAACCATACCAAACATATACCTCCTAATAAATCTGATAATGTGCCACACAACATGAACAAAAACATTCACGAGGAAAGAAAAAATTTAGATGCTAATACCCATGAACAAACAGGATGGCTCCACAAGAAAGCAAAGTGTGTTATGCAAGCTGGCCATATACTAGTTATTGTAAATGAAAAATAGTGTAAGGTAAATTCAAAGGAGTTTTTATTAGTTCATGTAAGGTCTTAACTTAGGGAACATCATGCCTAATGTCTCCATGAGAGGACCAATTGAAGAATAAAATACTCACAACTTAGGGGATGTAATGTGTCACATCAAGCCACTAAGAGGAATATAATATGCTAAGGGAGATCACGCTCTTGAGAAAAGTCACACCCAATGTAACCAAAAAGAGAAAGATGTATCACATGAAGTAAGAAGACTACACAATGAAACATGAGTTGTAATTGAAATGCAAAAGAATAATGCTAATGTATGCCCCCACTTTAAAGAAATTGCTAAACACCATGCTATGAGCAATTAATATAAAGTAGTAAGTGATAAATGTTAACAATAAAGAGGACATGATAGCTTATTGAGAAAGCCCTATGCCAAGTCATATGTCTCCAAATGAATCTATGTCATGAAAATGGGTTGCCCCTAAAATCACAAAAGGGATCCACGGATTCAGGGTCAACATGTGTTTGTTACAATGTTTTTAAAGAGCTCGGATTTGTCATCATTCCCCAAATACTCATGGAATAGGAAGAATGACACAAAGAGATCGAAAACAAAGAAATTTTTTTTGGTCAACATGGAAGAGACCTAAATGTCTTGATGCCTTGTGTCATCCCCAAAAGGAAAACACAAGATAAAGGAAAATATTTTGGGTCAACATGAAAGATACCTAAATGTCTCGATGCCTTGCATCATCCCCAAAAGGAAAACATAAGACACATAAAATATAAATAAAAAGCTTCACAACATATAGAAGAATATGGATACAAATAGAGGAATGTCATAAAGAGAGAGATACATCAAACATAATGGTATGGGGGATCATATTACCCACATGTAATCACATAAAGAAACTTGAAAAGAAAACAAAGCAAAATACTAGTAAGGCACATGCGATTCAACCTATAGTAGGTCATCCAAATCACATTATTTTTCATCGTATACGAAAGGAAGACAAATAGCCAAAGGGAAAACAACAAGTGTGATACTAGGAGCATTACCAAGTTCAACACTCTTCTTAAGAGAATTATCATTTAAGCTCATAGAAGAGGAAAACAATGAGTTCAATTCATTATGCACTTCATCATCAATTTTAGCAATCTCATCATCATCGTTCAGGTTAATCACAATAGGAGGTTGAATGATAATATCTAAATAAGGTGCTAGTCCTGGTTGTGGTTACAATATAAGATATTTTTGTTGTGGCGAAGAGGGAGAATCCTCGTGTATTGCTTCACTTAAATTTGGATGTTGATTTTCTTTGTTGTTATCTTCATTTAACCTTCAAGCAATAGCACAACATATACACCTACACTCTCTAGAATTTATATTTCTTTTAGTATGATTTTAAAGTTGTGTTTATGTAGGATCAGGTTTATCAACCATAGGTTTCTTTTCTTCCCTAAGGGGAGGAACAAAAGGAACCATGGGAGGATGTTCAACCAATTTATCTTTAGCTTTGTAAATTTGTTTTAACTTAGGAGGTGTGACAAGGATTTTTTGGTTGTATCTTGGCTGTTTGTAGGAGATAGGAAAAGGATCTATCTTAGGTTGTTCTTGGTTATTTGGAATGGGTGTTGGATCAATCATGGTTTCATCAAGGATATGAGGCTCAATCATGGCTTGCGGCATGTTTTGAAGGAATAGTTTTGCTATGTGATTTGCCTTAAATTTTTATAGGATTTAAAAAAGAAGTCTTCACGAGGTTTAATAGGTTCCATAAGATCTGGCCAAAAAGAAATCCAATGAGAAACTCCCATGGGAAGACATAGGATTAAAGCCACTATGGTGCATAGTAAATATTTCATTGTCAAAGGGAAACTTCAAACATTTATGCATGACCGATGAGATGAATTCTATGGAGCATAGCCATGAGTAACCAAGCTTCACATGAAATTGATACAATGTCGAGATGATGGAGAATGAGACATCTAATTGTTTCGGTCCTAGTTTTAAAGGAAGGGTAATCAAACCCATTATAGGACAAGCAAAACCCTTATGCATTTTTATCCATGCTTTCGGTTTGTCATATGTATCTTGATAGAGTTCATGCAAGAATTATTTCATGATCACATTCTCTCCACAAATGGATGAGATCAACTAATATCCCATTAGTGGGCTTATCATTGATTCAACCGACTATGTAAAGAGGACCATTAGGTGAATTTATAATTATATCTTTAGATGAGAAAGAAATGTCAAGAGGCTTTTTAGTTTGGCACTTATGGGGTAGAATTTCAGTCAATCCAACCATATCATTCATAGGACTTTGTGCATCAGTATCCATGTTGTCATGATCCGTGTCAACATTCATCACATCATTCTTCTTAGTTTCACTAGCTTTGACAAATGAAATGTTATGATTTGGCATGGGGTTCGTAAAGATTTTCAAGTTTTGGTTGGGAGGGGTGACAAAATTATTTCCTTGATCATTAATACCTCCAATTTGAAGTTGGTTAGAAACAATGAGGTCTTGCACAAGATGTTTAAGATTCTTACAATGTTCTATATCATGTCCATTTTTTCAGTGATAATGACATTAGGAATTTGATCTAAATTTCGGGGGTAATGGCTTAGTAAGATCAGGAGTTCTTATAGGAGGTAAGGAGATCATTTTCTTTTCTAGGAGTTGTAACATTGTGGTATGGAGTGTATCAGGTAAGGGAGAAAATTTTCTAGTTAGATCCACAAATGTAACATGATTTATCTTATTCATAGAAACCACTTGGGTATCAACATGTTGGGTTGGTTGAGGGGGATTTAGAACTAAAGAAATCCTTTATTCCATTTCTTAAAAGGTTGGTAATTGTTTTGATTTGTGGATTCAAACTTTTCAAGATGGATAGAGGTGGGTTTTGTTTCACATCTACTAATTGAGTTTTGATAATCACAAAGGGAAGTACACAAGTGTACAAAGGAAGGAAACTTCATCATACCAAGATTATCTTGCATCTTAGTTTGTAAGTTTTCAATGAACATCCATTGAAGGGGAGGATCGAGAATCTTTACTTCAATTTGGGAATAAAGTGATTCGTAGCATGAAACAAAGTTAGTAACCTTTTCATCATCCTTTTACTTACATCTCATCAAATTAGCTAATGCCATCTTATGAGTCATGTGCACTTGGAAATGGTTGATAAAGGCCTCAACAAGTTCATTGAATCAACGAATTAAGTTATTCAGTAATGAGGAAAACCATTCAAAAGCATTATCTTTCAAGGACCTAGGGAAAATATTAGCCAAGAGCTTATCCTCAAGGATGAAATCACTACATAAGGTGGTGTAAGTAGAAACATGGTTAGACGGATCTCCTTTCCCTCCATATTTCTCAAACCTAGGAATCTCTATACCTTGTGGTATCAATGTTCTTAATATCTCCAAGGACAATGGATTTCTTTTGACATAGTATGAAGGTTGGCCATTATGATTTTGGTTTATGACTGGAAATTTTTTTTTGAAGGGATGAAACGTTTTGTAAAAGTTGGTTAAGGATGGTGTCATTGGTTGTGTTTTGAGATGGAGGTGTATATGTGTTTGAGGGGGAAGTGAATGGAATACTTATAGGAGATAAAGTGGTAGGAGATATGATGTGAGATGCCACTTGAAGGTAATATGATTGCTAGTGGAAATACCCAAGGTAGGAAACAAATTACTAGTAGGTTGCATCGTTGTTGTAACTTGAGGGCTGGTATAGGTGGGAATAGAGGCAATGGTTGTAGAAGGAGGAATTTGGGTTCCTCCTTGACTTTGGACATTGTTCAAAGGTTTATCACAACTAGTTGTTGAGCTAAGATGTTTTCCAAAAATCTGAGCTAAGTTACACGCAAGTTCTATTCCTTGTTCACTTTCAAGCATGTGGTATTTTTTTATCTATGGTAGGGATAGTAGTGTTGGAAATGTTTTCAGTACTCACTTGATGTTGTAGGTTTTCTAACTCTTCATGTATTTGGATTATGTTTTCTTGAGGGATACTAGCAACCATTGTTTCAATACTTGTCATGCTACTTGAAGGTAAAGAGTTGTTAAGGGTATGGTCCATACCTAGTGAACTAGTGTCAACACTATGAGTGAAAGACCTAGATAACCCAAGATCCATGATGAGTGTGCTATTGCAGAATGACATGAGTCTCAAACTACGTCTCACTATAGTATTAACAATAGCACATCAAGTTGTAAAGCTCATACAAGGGACAATCAATGAATGGAAGATAAATGTAATGAACACAAGATACATGATATGCTTTAATTAAAATTCTTATGTTTACAAATGCACTTGAAATGAAACCAAATTAAGCTAGACCTAATGAAATGAATGAAATAGAAACTCAATAAACTAAAACATATGTCTAATAATGGTAAATTGAAACATAGAAACAAGGTTTTTAATGCTTTAAAATATAGTTTTAGGTCTGATATGGGACTAAATTGCCCAGAGGGGTGAATGAGTTCCAGTTAGGATTTTTAGAAGGTTCAAATAGTGAATAATACACAACACAGAATTCCCAAAAACCAGGTAAAATTACTTGTATTAGGACTAAATCACCCAAGTGGGCGAATGAGTCCTAGATTAGGGTTTTGACACTAAATTCAGTAAATTCGAAGTGAATTTTAAGGTTCCTAGCATGCATGTTAACTAGATTGTTTGTAATTATAAAATTTCAATAAAATTGAATGATTTGAGATGCAAAAATGCAACCTATATGCACTTTCACTAATGCAAGATTTAGAAGCCCTAAATGCAATTTAACTAATACAGGATCTAATGAAAAGTTAATGTAAGCTAGATCTAGGACCATAATGCACTCCAAATAAAAAATAAAGGGTTCGAAGGTCATGTTCACCAAAATGAACACAAGGAAATAGGGTGCTCCACCTTTTAGGAGATGGAACACACAAAGAGGGTGGATCCTCCTATTTCACTCTAGTTCATTAAAGGAAACCCTAGAGATATCAACCTAATGATCTAGTTAGGAAAAGAGATTGCTACAAGGTCTCCTTAGGTGTGATTAAAAGAGGGCTTCACCACTAAGAAAATATTTAGAAAGAAGGAAATGAATGCAATATGAAAATCTAGCTATGTAACCTAGAAAATGAACTTGAAATCATAATAACAAATTGAGGCTAAACACAGAAGCACCCAGAATAATGAAGATGCCTGAAACAAGGTCTGCAATCTTGAAATTATGACTTTTGATGTGAATTGAGACTCATACACCAGACTAGGCAATTTAGTCCCAATCTAGGGTTTCTGGTTGAATTTGGAATCTATAACTGGTAAACCAGGATCTACAGAAAATTGCTGAAAAGTGGTATAATGAGACTAATACACCCAAGGTGGTGATTTAGTCCTAGTATTAGGTCTTGTCCAAAACTTTGGTATCCTCTAGTGATCTTCTGTAGCTTCTCTCCCATTTGATCTCCAAGTTTGAAAGTTTGAATTCTACCCTATAGGTGACTTTTTGTGAAGATGACAACTTCATGACAACTTTCTTCAATCTTGCAAATTTGTCTTTAAAGGATATTCAAGTATTAAAACACCTAGATCTACAATCACACATGAAGAGGGAAAAAAGGTTGATTTGTTAGTGGATAGGGGTTTTCCTTGGTCAAATCCCGTTTTTGGTAATCAAACCTTGAAATAAAATGAAATAGAATGAAAGAATGATGAATGAACAATATGTAATGTTTCAACTCACCAAACCCTTGTAATAAAGGCTATAATCTTGTGTGAAATGGCTAACATGAATATGGATCTTGAATCTTGATTGAATGCTTGAAACTTGATCTTGAATGCTTGCTTGAATCATAAAAACCTACATCGTAAATGTTAGCTCAAAAACACACATGATGCATGATGACTTTGACACGATGCTTGAATCTTGAATGCTACTCTAGATTCTTGATAATCAACTCTTGAATGCTCTTGATTGCATAAAATTTATATAAGAATTATTGCATAAAAACTTCTAGATTGTTAGATTACTTGTTAGGATTGCTTAGGAGAAAATATGTGAAATAACCTTGTATTTATACTTGTTTATGCCAAAATTCCCAAAATTACAACACTACAAACCGACATTAGATCTAGGAGAATAAAATCCTGCCAAGAATTGAATTCAAAATAGGTCCAAGCTAAAGCAGGACTCATATGCCAGTTGGGGCGTATGAGTCCCTATAGCCTAAGCTTGGGACACAAATTCAAGAAATGTTAAGTTCAATTCCATATTCAGGATCAAGCCTTGAGACTTAGGTGGGACCCATATGCCCAAGGTGGCGTATGAGTCCTAGATCACTAAATCTAGAACACACAACCCAAGATCATGAATTATGATTGGTCATTTGATATGTGTTGGGATTATCCTCAGAAAGATGCATTAAATAAGTCTTGTGGATGTAAAATAGGACCAAATAAGGCATAAAGAAGCCCAATTTTAGCAAGGAGGCCCCAAACAAGTGTGAAAATGTAAAGGGTCATTTTTCTACACTAAAACAAGCTACCTTTAAGGTTGAATATGTTCTCCAATTGGAGTGAGGAAGGGTATATTCTCTGGAAAGGAAATACCAACTCTTTAATTGCCTATTGGATAAAACATCTTTTAAGGTTTGGATACCCTTTTGCGCCCATAATTTGGCTGGACACCCTTGTAGCAAAGCAAGGGGTTTTCCATTATGCTCCAAATTCCATCATATGGAATTATTGTTTTGTTACATTACATTGTTATTGTTGGTCACTTTTATATGGTTATAAACCACTTTGTGTTTGATCATTTTCCAAGCCTTCCAAAGGATTTTGAAAACCAGAGAACCTGCAAAGGACATTAGGTGTTTGTTGATGAGAAGACCACTAAATGGAATCAATTTCTAGGAAATTTCTTGCTTGGGGACAACAAGTTGAATGTTGCTCAGGTCACCAAGAACTTCTAAGGCTCTTCTCCTACTAGAGCCTTGATGATCCATTTTACAGCTAGTGCAATGCCATGACGCTTCAAATCCTTTAGGCATATCCCCCTTGCATCTTATCAAGATGACACCACTCCCATTTCACAACATGCTTCTTCCTATTTCCCTTCCCATCAGACCATGATAATTTTCTTATCTTCTTTTGAATCTCATTGACTTGATAATTGCTAAAGAACCAAAAAAAGGAAAAGTAAATACTATAGGACGACAAGATATTTTGACAAACTTGGATCCTACCTGCCACAGACAGGTACTGTTTATTCCATCCATCAAATTTTTTCTTAATTTTGGATTTAATCCATAGTCATATTTATTTTAGATTATGGTTGGTAGAAAAAGGTATCCATAGGTACCTTACTTGCTTATGGGGGCCACCCCTCTGGAATTCAAACTTCTTGAGCCAGTTAGGTGGTGATTCTACCCAACATAGGATGATAGATTTAGCATTGGATATCTTTTCTCTAGAGGCTTTGTTGAAAATAATTAGTTTTTACAATAATCTTTCTATATTGCTTTCTTCCAACTCCAGAAATATTATAGTGTCATCTATAAATTATATGTTCAACTGTTCATTTTGTTCTAGGAGTTTTAGGCCCTTCATCTTAGGTGAAAGAGTGAATTCTCTCAACAAATAGTGGACCGCATCCGAAGTAATAAAAAAGAGGGTCAGTGCAAGGGGCATCCTTTCCTGATGGATATTTCAAGAGTGAACTCCTCAAGAGTGATCCATTCACCTCTACTTGAGAAACCACATCTCTTATGAGAGTTTCCACCATATTACGAAAGGCATTAGGGAACCAAAGGCTTCAAGAGTTGTTCTTAAGAAGGACCACTCTACCCTATCATATGATTTTTCAAAGTTAAGAAGGAGAATGGTTGAGTTCTTCTTGGAGTACCTTGCCCACTCCATGGCCTCTCAACTTGTAATCAATTTTTATAATATGTATCTCCCTTTGATGAAGTTAGTTTGAGTATTATTTATGAACTTGGGAAGGATATTGATCAGCCTCATGGAAATAACTTTTGCTAGCATCTTGTATGACGCATTCAATAAAGATATTAGCTTCTAGTTTTTTATATTGTTTTATCCCCTCTTTTGGTAATAGCTTTATAATACACTTATTGATGCTCTTTCCAAAAGAGCCTTTGTTAATAACTTCCAAATATACTTGGAATTTAACTCATCACAAATCCATTTTGCAAAGGTTTTATAAAAATCAATAGGTAGTTCATCACTTCTCAGGGATTTATCATTGTTCATGGGATTTTTTGATTTCCTCTTTGGAAATTCCATCAGCCAACCTTGTTGCATCGTCCTTCGAGATTTTTTTGGGATAATTTTCTTGACATATAACCTAGCATTATGGCTATCAACATTTCATCCTTTAGATGAGATGAGATTCTTGAAAAAAAGGAGAATTGATTTAATATATCTTCTTGGGTTGTGTGGAGGGCTCCATCATTCCAAATTTGATCAATTTTCTCCTTGAAGCCTTTTTCTTTGATGTACCTAAAGAAGAATTTGGTGCCCTTGTCACCACAATTTAGCTAATTTAACTTGGCTCTCACTTTCAGACTCTAAAATTTATGTACTTGAAGGCTTAAGCTATTCTTGGCTAATTCTAGCTCTTTACACAATCTCTCATTCCTTAGATCCATCTAGACCTTGGATTTTGCTGATAACCATTTTTCTTGGAGTTCATTTTCTTCCCTTCTTATGCCAATAACTATTTTTCTCCAATGGTTTGAAACAATTTTTCCATCCATTTACATTATTTTCCCACCTCTCAATGGCACTCAAGTCCTCTAGCATCCATTTATTTATTTCCTTAAAAGTGTAATGATGGTTGCCTTGCAATCACTATCCTTTAAAAGACTAGTGTTAAGAATGAATTCCTATTTTTTTCTCTCCTTAATCTGGACATTGTTTATGGTTATCTTGGACCTTATAAGGTGATGATCAAAGAGTGTTTAAGGGTATACATTTACTCTGCTTCCATCACTATCAGGCACAAAATTGAAGAAGTACCTATTGACATAAAATTTTTCAAGCCTATATAGTAGATCCTTTTACCATGTTTTTTCATATTGCAACATGTATACCGAATCCCCTTGTTATTTTCTCCCCCCCTTAAAAGGGTCAAATAGGTTAAGATTATCCTTCACTCTTTGCCTAAAATACCTTTTATTTCCTTTCTAGTCTATGTCAAACTCCCCCCACTTATCTTCTTTATGTTCAATCATGTTGAAATCCCCCTAAAATCCATGGCATATCGAGAAAGTTGGAAAGCCATTTCCATAACCTTATCATTTCCTTTTTCTCATTGGGAGAATAGATAGAGTATATTCCAAATTTGTCTTCACCTTTCTCTATTGCAATCCATCCCACCTTGTTGCAGGGTGAGGAGCCATGGCTTGTTATATGTTTCACCCAGATTTTGGAGATGAGGATGGTAGCTCCCCCTCTCCTTCTTTCACATGCTTAGTTGTAAAATAGGAGGAGTTGTTCCAAATGAATCTTAAGTTGGTATCCAGGATGAAACTAGTAGATTTAGTTTCTTGAAGAAGTACACCATACTTATGATTTTCAAGGTTAAGGAACCTTCTGAGAATTTATTTTCTGTTAGGGGAATCAAGTCCCCTGACATTCTAGGAAATACAGTTAAGATTTATTATCATCAAATTTTGGGGAAACATCTTTTTCACATTTGAAGTGCTCAAAGCACTTTGGTATTTTTCATCAGTTTCCAACATTTTTGAGGTAGGCATTTGTATTATCACACTTGTTTTCTATATTTTGTTTTTGGTGATCTGTAGACTCCCCTTGCCCACTGTTAAAAATTTTTCATTCTTTCCTAGCCTCCTTGGGCCAACGTTGGGCTTAGGAGTTTGATCATCCTACATATCAGTGGTATTCTCTTTGTCCAAAGATCTAATATCCATTCCTGATTCCTGGTTGGATTTAGGAAGTGATTTTGACATCTTTTCACCTTCACACTTTAATTTACCACCTTTGGTTTTTACAGTAAGTATTGTTTCTCTCATTATTTCTGGCTAGATTTTGACTAGTCTTGTAAGGCTACATTAATAATTCTTGCACTATGTTTTAAAGATTTGTAACCATGACTAAATTCCTGGATGTTGATTTTTTGTCCATATTTTCATGTCATAGATAACATAATTCATGGATTTTGGATTGTTAACTTTATTTTTGTAATTTTAAATACAAATTAGTATGTTGATTTTTTGTATAAATAATTTAGTTTAATTTAGTTTCAATGTGTAGTACATATCTTAGTATGATTTTTCTTATAGTTGGACATCTTATAGTTAAATTCTCATGAAATGAAAAGATCATTTATAGTTTTAGAAATTTTCTAAATAAAATGATTTATTATTTTTTCACAATTTATTTGGATCTTGGTGACAATTTTGATCTGATTGTGATCAAATTGATTTAGTAGTCTTGTAAAGTCTAAACAAAGTTCTAGTTTGAACAATATGAACTATATCAAATTCTATCTTCCATGCATGTTCCTTTATATGTCCTTCCCATGTTAAAACTCATGCATCATTTCAATTGTGAGGAAACACTTATATTTTAATTGTATTTGGTTGATTAAAGATTTGTTGTTTCCTCAAGTTCATATCAAGTAGTGTAGATACATGGTGTTATATCTATTTGTAACTATGCAAAGTAAATTTTAAATAGTATGACATTTTATCAATATACATGAGTATTTCTACAAATTTAAGTTTGCATTGTTTTTTGTATTATATATGGGCTAATGTGACTTTGGTTAAGGAATCCTTGATGTTATAGATTATTTTTTAATGCTTGAAATTGAATCAAATTATGATAAATAGTTCTTGCCAAAGGTCATGTGGCATAACACCTTAGTTTATTTCAAAGTTTGTTTGTAATTCACAAAGAGAGGTTATAGAAATTTATTTTTTTAGTTAAATTTTTTAATTTTTGTATGATATAGGAGTTTCTATCAAACATTATGCAACCATACTTGCTAAAAACATTTCAATTTATAGCTAGCATGCTATGTATTGACACATAGTGCAGTATTTAGCAATTCTTGTCCAAAAACATTGTTACATACCTATAATTGTCAATTCTTTTATTGCAGTTGTTGCTATTGATTGTTGATAGTTGTAGGTCTTGTTTTTGCATGTAAGAATGACTTCAAATTTGTTTTTGATAGAGGAAAAAATGGGTTTTATAGGGACTCGAAACCACAAAGTTTACAAGCAAGACTTCAAATTTGTTATTTTATAGTTCAAATTGTAATTGTTATGAAAGTTCCATTCAATTTTCTATAAACAAATAAGCATTACCAACATTTTGTATATGCAAACAATATTGTATATTTTTCAAACTAGACTTCAATACTATGTTTACTTATATATAGTTCTCTATTGAGTAACCATTGCACTCCCCGGTGTAAGTGCTAGTAAATATATGTTTCAACTTTAATCCTCAATATTCTATTTTTTTGTTTGTTTATGTTGTAAGTGTAAAGGTGTATGTGTAGTCATTTATGGAAGAATGTCTTAATAATTGAACAATTAAAACATAGATTTGTGTCAAAAATTTGGAGGACATAAATAATATTTTATTTATCTTAAAATAATAAAACTTTACTTATCTAAATATAGATGCATTAGTTTTCTTAAAATCATATTAGAGATTGAATTTACATTTTACTAATTACAAACATATTTATTTTTAAGAAAAAATATATAAAGATGTGAAGAAATATCATTCTCAAAATATATTAAATTTAAATCATAAAAAAAAAAAAAACATTTCTATTCTAAAAATAAATGTATTAATTTTATTTATTTAAGAACTATTTTTATAGTTCTAATTTAAAGATAAATAAATATCAACTTAATACTTTTGTTTTTAAGATTAGAAAAAGTAGTCGACTTTTTTCTTCGAGACAGCTAAGAAAATATTGTGTTCCCAAATTATTAATGTGAGTGGGAGTGGAATCTTTCTTGCGAATAACCTTTTTCTTTTTTAAAATCTTGATATTCGTACCAATATAAGGATTCCACGCCGGCCTTTAATTTGTCATTTATCATTTGTTCGCTCCTTTATACATTCTTTTTTGATTATTCTCTTTTTTCTATGTTATCTACAAAATTCTTTCTCTTCTCCAAATAATCTTTAACATCCTCTATGCTTTTGCAAATATATTCATTGAATCCCACCATGCCGTATTTCGCACGCAATCTTTTGCCTTCGCCTCTTTAAATCCACTCACACTGAAAATTTTGCATCTCGGGCTTTCGCTACGATTGTCTGGAAAGTACCAAGCTGGTGACTGGGAGAAACATCTGTTATAAGCTTTTTATTTTAATTTTTTCTGCGCGCTTTTGCCAAATACATTTAGAAGCAATTTACTGTTCGATAATGGAGGCGTTGGGTGTGGTGGAGAAAACTGGAAATGGAAAAACTTCGATCGTAATTCCATCCCTAGACGCAATGTGTTTCTGTACACTTACACCTCCACCTTTTTCTTTTCATTTTACATTCATTCTAGGTTTATTTTACATTCTTACATATGATGTTTACTGTTTAGTTACGTTTATTTTGCACATAAGTTAGGGAGTGCACCGTTTGTTTTACCACTGAAACTAATAGTGGTGCTAATAACAAGCCATTTGGGACATGTTAGATTTTGTGAGAAATAATAGTCATATTTTAATATAATGAAGTTACACGTATAATAATATTTAATATTGTATTTTATTGTTATATATAAGTTATGTATTATATAGGGATTAATATTATATTTTTAGTAAAAATATTTTAGAATATTAAATTAAGATGAAGTGCAATTTTTAATGAGGGAGAAAGAAAATTAAGTGTAAGTGTTGCTTATAAATAAGAAGATTTATAAAAACAAGAATAACATGCAACATTTAGGAGTTTGGTTGTAGTCTAGAATAACATATAAAAGTCTAAATAATCTTTAAAAAGTTAATGGAAAAAAAAATCAATTAATATAGAGAAAATATCATTGAATTGATTATTTATAATTACAATTATTGTTTTGTATAGAATAAGAGTTATACCTACTTTTTAAAGGGCGTGAAATTAAAATCAATATACATTTTTAGATTGTTCAAAATCTTTATTATTGTAAGTGAAAAATAAAAATGAACTTTATAATCACAAGTGAAAAATAAAAAATAAAGTTTTAAGAAAAAAAGTTTTATATCATGTATTCAATTTAAAAAAACACACTAAAAAATTACAAGTGCAAAATCTATCTCTTTAAAGATTTTATTTAAGAATATACTTTCATTATTTATTCTTCTTTTTCTTTTTTTAAATAGTTTTTTAAAAAACATAGTGCATAATACTCTTTACCATGGCTATTATGTATTAATAAATCAAACTCAAACAAACCTCTAAACTCATGTATAAAATGGTTGCAGACATTTGTTCAACCAAATTTTAGGGTAAATAAATATTTGATAATCTCCTTTTTAATAAATCTTAAAAAGTATTGGAAAGAAAAAGGGAGAAATTGATAGTCTTTATAAAACTTTTATGTCTTTGTCAAATTTTTATACAATATAAATTATTGTAATTATTTTTTATTGTTATAATTAAAATTTATTATTGTAAACTAGAATAATATAAATATAATGTATTAAGAATATATAATAATTATTAAATTATGTTTTAATTTTTTATAATATAATTTTTTTATATATTTATAAAAATAACTATTAATATAAAATTATAAAATTACATTATATCATAAATATATATATTTAAAAATAATTTTTTATATCTATCTATATGTATATACTTAATATGATTGCAAAATAATCAAGACATTATTGAAATATGGTAAGGTCCATGTTGTAGACAAATTATTTGACATTCAATAGGTTGGAAATTAGAGAATTAGAGAGTTGATGGGAACATGGAAATATACTTTCTCCATTTTGTTAAGTTTGAAGGAAAATATAATAAATATTAAGCAATTAAAAAATGACATTGTTGGTTTAAAAAAATAGAGAAGATAGTACAAGATGGATATGAAGAACCATGGCCAATTTTTTTAACAACACAAGAAAAAAGTATAAAGAAAGAGACAAAGTTAAATATATCTTGGGCATGGCAAGTAATGCAGATTTTTTTATGTAAGTTGATAAAGTAGTGAAGATTCAAGTTAAACATGGAGTTAATAAAGCAGTGTAAGTTGTTAGAAAATACACATTGATTTTTCACACTAACCAAGGTGAGGTAAAAAAGACATCGAAGATTCTTTATAAGTATCCAATCTTAATCATAATGTATTGAGTGTAGTGCAAAAACTTAACAATTCTAATTATTTACTAAGGTGTGTACTAATAAATATAAATAGATCTAAAATACAATTTCATGAAAAAACGAACTATACAAACCACTCATAATATAAGAAATATTAGATTTATTCTAGGAAACATTTTGAGATATCAACAACAATAGAATATTAATATATTATAAAGTAAGAGAAGATGACTATAGTATATAAAAATGAATTAGATGTACTAACACAAGAGATCCTCACCCACTATAAATTCAAACATATATCATTGTAAGAATTATGTCCTCAATAAAACAATGATCTTTTCTCTTCAACATGTGATCATTTTGATAGCATAAAGTCACTTCAAAAACCACTTATTTCATAATATCTTATCATTTTTTAAAAAATAATATGTTTTTAGAAAAAATAATGGTTTAAATCTATAGGAGTTCCATCTAGGAAGGTTAGATTAAACTCCCTTGAATATTATTAATTAAGAGGCTAGATTAAACTTCCTTGAATAGAATTAACTCACATTAAATAAAATCTGTAATGGAGTTTCTTTCAAAGTATCAACAAAATTGTTAGCATAATATTTTTGGTTCACCTTTTAATAGATCAAATGAAGTCATTTCAAAATATTACTTTGTAACTATGTGACCCTTAATATTAAGTTTCCAAAAATTATAATATGTATTATGTTTTCATATATATATATATATAGTGAGTGTAGGTCAATTATAGAAAAATAATGATCTTATTCAATACATTAAAAATAATAACAAACATTGTTAAAAAAAAATCAAAAAATACCATACTCCACATAGAAGTCCTTATTTTAATGGGTTTTTTGATATATTTGAGAAAACACATTTATTATCTAATTTAAAATATAATAATAAATACAATATTTAATTAAAAATTACCAAAAAAAAATTAGACACTAGACATTGAAGTTAATGATCTAATTTAAAAAAAGTGAAAATAATTTTATTTATAATGAAAGTTATGGACTTATGAAATAATGTCACACAATTTAAAAATTTCAAAAATTAGAAAAATGGTAGAAATAAGTTTTTAGTTTTTTTCCAAATAATAGTTTGAATCTACATAGAAAAATTCATTATTCGTTAGCTTATGACATCCTTGAATTCTTGAATGTTTTTTTCTCTATATTTGATACAACTTAAAAATATTCTAAAAATGTTTATTTTAAGCATCCCACTTAGGTCAAAAAGTGAGATAGAGTATTGTGGGATCACTCAAGCTTATCAAAAAATTATATTAAATGCTAAAACAAACCTAAAATATAAATTAATTCTAAATAGGAAACCATGATTCCAAATTAGTGCTCAAATTAAATCACTCAATATAAACACCCTTCTTAGGATTCCCATGACTCCTACAATCAAGGAGTCAACATCCCAACTTGGGCGATCTAATTATTCTTTCTTTATGTGTGTAAATAAGTAAAGATGATAGTTGAAAGGATTTCACTAAGAATGTGAATAGAGGAGAGGGGCTAATAGTCATGTAGAACAACTTTGTGATTCTATATTGAGTACCTGGAATTGTGTAGGACCTCTATTTTTTTAGAAATGTGATATAGAATCTTATCTATTTGCAACTAAGGTGTGAAGGTGTGACTCATTATATAACTCATCGCATCAACATGTCTAGCTAGAGGTGTCCTTAAAATAAATTTTAAAATATTTGACCAATTTTTTATCATGGAATCCCTATATATCATTTATTGTTAGAAGAATATTGTATTCTTATTTAAAAATTATAACTTATATGCAACCTAAATGATCTCAATACCTTATGGTAATCAAACATATTATTATCTCTAACCTTTATATCCAATATGAATTATTGAATAGTTGAGAACAAAATACTATATACTTAGAAAAACACCATATTTTTACATAAAATACAACTTTTTTTTTCTTGATAAATGCTGTCAATGAAGCAACTCCCATATAAACAAAAATAAAACCAAGAGATCTAAAAGGATCTTTAGCTCTCAAGAATGGACATCAGACCCTTAGAGGGATGTGTTACAATTAAGATTGAAACCATTTGTACCACATTTGGAGTGAAATCTCAATTTCATCTTGTGAGTCCCAATTTCATTTTTGAAATTCATTCAGATGAAGTATGCCGATAATTTATTTCAAACCCACAGCCCTCCCCAGGAAGAGTTATCATTATCAATATTTGGAACTTCTTTTTGTGAGCACTCCACAAGAACAAGGCCACTATTTTCTTCCTTTGATGGAGAAGATTTCTTTGGTGATGATGCAGGCGCAATCAATGGTGATGACACGGGCCTAGTGGGAAATTTAGTTATGTTGTTTCCAACAAACTCAGATGAAGAATCCAAAGAACCTTCCATAGAATAATGTTGTGGGAGGGCATCTTTCAACCATGTTACATAGGTGTCAGGGTTGGTCTTGGGAATGGGGCAATCAATATTTGTGTGGCTAGTTGCATAACATCAATGACAAAAGGAAAAACCTTCATTATCCAATGTCTAAGACCAACAACGCTTTACAAATTTGAAGGTGATGTCTGCAGCAAGATCCTTTGAAGATCTACTAGAATACGTGCATAGGTTGTGTGCGTGGAATCATTTGTATCATGATTAGTGAGTAAAAAGTTGCCAATAGCCTCAAAACATGAGTCAAACCAAAATTGTAGTGGAAGGTTTGGAAGATGAATCCATATAGGTTTGATTTTGAAAGACTCAGTCGAAAGATTAAATTATGGGTGCCATGGTTTCAAAATTAGGACATTCTGCCCCTAAATCTAGTGTTTTCTGCACAGGATAGCATCCTGATCACATACACAATAAAAGACAACAATGAAAAACCCTGTGCACAGGGGTAAATTTCAAGGTTACCTTTCAAGAGTGGTTGCCAAGCATCTATGATCCACTTGTGAAGAGCCGGGAGAGCAGGCCACAGGTTATTGAATCTGCCAATCAAAGCATGTGCAGAAAAAAACCTTCACTTTCTAATATTTCTTCTTTTATACTCTTATCGAAAATCAAAATTGGGGATTTAATGTCGCAGGTCCTGGGCTTGCCTATACCTGCTTGCAAAGGATCTGGGACAGTATGTGGCGGCGATGGAGAAGCAAACAAGATAGAATCGACCACAGGTTGAGCGTGACCAAGCACAGATCGCAGATCAGACCTGGAAGGATGATTATTAGGTCTACGAACTAGTTTAGGGCACAGAGATTTATTCTTTTGTATAGCATGCAATTTCTTCTCATCATAGAGGACGAAGGCCGAGCCATTGTCTGAGCTGAGAGGGGTGGAATTGTTGGAGATCTCAGTAGGATGGATATTCATGCTAGAACAAGTGAAATGGTTGGGCGCCTGAGGCTTCAGCAGTGTAGAAGGATTCTGTAGATTTGGGAGCACCATTTTGTTTTTGAAACAGGTTTTACAGGGACCCGAAACCATAAAGTTTACAAAATAACAAAGAGGACACCAGAGATCCACCAAAAAAAAATAGCTACCCAAGAAAAGACCAGCAACAACCAAACAAAAAGGACCAGAAAGGTCAAGAAAGAAGGTCCAGTAGAGGAAGCACAAAGAAAACCCCAACCATTAATTCAGAGTCCTAAGGACAAACTCTGTTTCCACCTCCAGATCCTACATATCTTTAACCCCCTTTTTAAAAGTTTGAATCATTTTCAGAGTAAGGGGGGCCTTGCGCTTCAGATTGGCTCTGGTTCTTCTGGAAATGCCAGCTTCTGTATTCTAGCTTTTATCCTCGATATCCTCCAGATCAACCACCAGAGACCCCTGCTGGGCTTTATCAAGCTTCTCAGTCATCACATTAATGATTATAGCATTGTGTCTTGCTATACGGTTGTTTTGCTCGGCGAAAATTTTGATGGTATTCCTTAAGCTCTCAGCTTCAGTGTCAATCTTTCTGTTACTATGAGCCGCTTCTTTTCTTTTCCATCTCAGCCCATTTCATCGATCTTACTTTGCAGGGCCCAGTTTTTAATTTTGAACTCATTAATTTTAGAGAAAGTCCAATCCAAGAGTTTGGAGTGGGACTCAGAGTTGGTTTTGACAAGGTTGAGATAATCCAGGGAGGGCTCTTTTCCAGTGTTAATAGGGGAATTATCATAAATGTGTGTGTTCGACGGAGGGTTAGCACAATGCTCAAAATTGTTGGTATCAGATTCCTCCGACTCAAAGGACTCTTCGGAGTAGGAGACAAGGCTTTTGGCCTGGGTTTTCTTATCAACAGAGCTGATCTTAAGGGAAGGATTGTCAGGCTCAAGCAAGCGGGTTTTACCGGAATACCTGGAAGGGCCAACATGCACGCTAGGGGATTTTCTAATTGGGTTAGAGTTAGGAAAATACTCTGAGTCACTGGGCTTGGTATCATCACTCTTAGAGTCAGGGTTGGTTTCCAAAATAGCAGGAGCAGGCACATGGAGATGTTCAACAATCAACCTAATTAACCTAGTGTGCAGAATGGGGAATCTTTTAGGGTTTTTCTTATTGTCCTCCAAGCTTTTCTTCAAGGAGTAGAAAAGATAATAGGGGATAGAGACCCTTACCTTGTGTCGAAAATGGTTGAGAAGAGCGAAGTGGTAGCCATAGACTTTTGTGAAGCGCCCGTCCACCGTAATGTACTCCATGATGACCCGAAGAACCTTTCTCCAGATAGCCTTTATGAATTCAACATCGAAGTAACTGTTAGCAATTTTGACAATACTTAGCCTTTCCTTTTCCTTTTTAGGAAATCTGATAACAACTTCGTCAGAAAAAGCCCTGTCCCTAAAGAACTTCTTCCCATCAGTGGGTAATCCCATAACATCAGCAATAAGACTTTTGCTGAGTTCCACATCCCTGCCAAACAGAGTTAGCTTATCATCATTCCAATTTTTGGAAAAGAGATTTGTGGCCTCCTGGTTAGAGCCATGAAGCTTCTCCAGGAAAGGAATCAACCCTTCGCTTTTAATCTTGTTCCAAACCTTGGCATTTTTCATATGTGTTTCGTAGCTGTCTAACTCAGTTTGCTTTCTGTCTCCTCCCATTTTGGCCAACACAGTGAGGTAGATCCAAACACAAGCCTTTCTAAAATTGGCCCCACCAAATCTAAGAACACACAAAGCGTGCGGAGTTTTCTTGTAGCTTACTCCATTAGGCTTGGTCCCATGCAATCTAATGATTGTGATGTGATAGATCCAACCTATCCTCATTAAAGGGATAAAACGTCGCTTTACCATGTGACTTATCATAATTTAATAGGGCACAGACATTAAAATTTAGATCGCTAATATTTAGCCAAGTACACACTTCTTTACTCTTAACTCCTTCATTAGCAAAAAAGTCCGCCACAACATTGGCTTCTCTATAGGCATGTGATATTTTAACTTTTTCAAATTTGGCCAAGTTCAATATGGCTTCCTCAATCCATGAATTGATGGTCCATGAGGGGGGAGACTTGCCATAGAGGTAATCAATTATGTTTTTTGAGTCTCCTTCAAGCCATAGATTTTTAATGTTAAGACTTTGGGCTAAATTTATGATGTGGTAAGCGCCAGCAGCCTTCGCCAAATGATTAGTTTGAGAGCCAAAAGGTGAGGCAATTGCACCAATGAAGTTGCCATAGGGATCCCTTATAACTCCTCCACAGCCCGCCGCCCCCGGATTACCTTTAGCCGTGCCATCAAAGTTACCTTTGATCCACCCGTTAGGCGGAAAAGACCAGCAAACTCCCTCTCTATCCTTTTTGGCCTTCATAATAGAACAAGATAAATTAGGATTGATGTCCCATTCCTTAGCAACAATTAGATCATAGTTCGAAAACTCCGCATTCATGGTCTTCCTGTCCTTCTGGGCCACGACATTGAAATTTTCCTTCAGAGATCTGATAATTTTATCAAAGACATAATCCACAGAGGCTTCTTTGCCCCTAAAAATTTTGTTGTTGCGTTCTTCCAAAGGCCCCAAGCAATATGAGGGAAGGATAAATCCCAAAAAAACCTGAGCAAAGGGTTCCTTGTCGGGGCTTTCCATTGAGAAAAGAGATCCTCAATGGATAAAGGGAAAACCCAAGGAATGTTCCATAACCTGATGAATTTTTTCCAAAGAGAAGTAGCAAAAGAGCAATGAAGGAATAAATGATGCACAGATTCAACCTCCATCTTACAAAGAAAGCATCTATTTGGGATTTGAAATCCGTGTTTGCACAGGTTGTCAATTGTGAGCACCTTATTTTGGAGAAGAATCCAGAAGAAGATATTAATTTTAGGTATCATATGTTTGAACCAAGATTTAGACCAAAAGGGAGGATGATCCAAAGAAGAAGTGATCCTGGCAAAGGCGGAAGACACATAAAAGTTGCCAGAGGGATCATCAATCCAAACTGCACAATCATCCAACTGCTCAGAACTAAGTCTAACAGCCAGCAGCGAAGTTTAGATGGGAGCCAAAGCCTGACTGACATTGCCCAAGTCCACCCAATTACCATTCACTCTGTAGTCTTTCACATAAGCTCCAAATCAAGCCTTGCAATTCTCAGCCCAATCTCTGAAAGAGTTGATTTTTATCATGGGTTCCTTAAAAAGCCATCTGTCTTCCCAGAATCTGGTACGATTACCATTCTCACTTGCCATCCAATACCATCATGCAAAATCTTTTTTCCAAGGATTAAGTTGTTCTAGCATATAGACCCTCTCGGAAGAAGGTGGGGGTCCATCTTTATAATGGAGGAACAATTGTTTTCTAAATATTTACTAGCCATAATATCAATCCACTCCCCAGAAGAAGAGAAGATTCTCTAGATTTGCTTAGCTAAGAGGATTTTATTGATAGTTCTGATTCTTCTTAAGCCAAGTCTGCTATTCTTTTTAGGTCTATAAACCAGATTCCAGTCAATTAGGGGAACTCTTTTATTTTCCTCAACACCCGACCAAAGAAATCTTTTTTGAATTTTTTCAATGGCATCAACAAATTTTGCAGGAATCTTAAAAAGGATCAGGGCATAGATAGGAAGATTCTGGAGAGAGGCTTTGAGGAGCTGAAGCTTACCAGGTTGACTTAGCAGTGCTCCTTTCCAACTCGCAAGCTTCTTACTGAATCTATCCACCAACGAGATCCTGAAAGACTCAGGGGGTTTCATGCTTAAGGGAAGACCAAGGTAGGTGGCAGGAAGGGAATCCACCCTACAACCCATAATTCTGGCAATTTTGGCCTGTCTATGAGCCGGAGTACTGAAGAAGAACAGAGAAATTTTTTGATTGTTGATCAGCTGTCCTGAAGCTCTCCCATACTTATCAAGCAACTGTATTATAAATTTTCCTTCAGACATAGTATCTTGAACCATAAGCATAGTGTCATCAACGAATTGTTAATGTGAGCACACCAGGTTGCCCGAGGAAGGTCTGAGCCCAGAAAGAAATTTAAAGTCAACCAGATTTTTGAGATTCCTGCCTAAACTTTCAGCCATAATAGTGAATAAAATAGGAGATATAGGATCACCTTGCTTTAGACCTCTGGTACTCTGAAAAAAGGAGGTAGGGGATCCATTGACCATAATCGATATGGAAGCTGTGGACACAAGTTGTTCCACCATTTGAATAACCCTATTATTAAAGCCAAAAGCCTTCAAGATTTTAAATAAAAAAACCCAATCAACTCTGTCATAGGCTTTAGGGATATCAAGCTTTAATAGGAAACCTTCAGTCTTCGACTCAACAAGGGAATGAATGTTCTCATGAACCGTAACAATCGAATCAAGGATTTGTTTGCCAGGAACAAAGCCATTCTATTGAGGGGAAATCAAGAAAGGCATAAGAGTTAAGAATCTAGAGGTTAAGACCTTAGAGATGATCTTGTATAAAGAATTACAGAGACTGATGGGCCTAAAAGCCTCAAAGTTATTAGCTCCAGGTTTCTTGGGGATGAGAACCAAGAAAGTAGCATTTAATTCTTTTAAAAGACATTTGGCTCCAAAAAATTCCTTAACACCATTAACCACACCTTTTTCAACAATCTCCCAGAGCTATTGAAAGAAAAATGGAGGGAAACCATCAGGACCCGACGCTTTACTCCCATCAAAGGAAAAGACAGCTCGCTTAACTTCCTTGTTGGTGGGGATAGCTGTCATAAAAGAGTTGTTTTCTTGGTTGATAACTCTAGGTATAGCTTCAACAAGCTGATCTTGCTCATTTTGGTTTATTTCATTACTCACCGAGAGAAGATGTTTAAAGAAGGAGCTCGCTTGCTTCCTGATATCCTCCTCCTCCTCATACCTAGTACCGTTCACATCTATGTGAGATATTCTATTTACAACTCTGTGTTTTGAAGCCGAAAGGTGGAAGTATCTATTGTTTCTATCTCCAACAGATAGCCAAAGGGCTCTTGATCTTTGTTTCCAGAACACCTCCTCCTTCCCAATTATGTCATGCATCTTCATAAGGAGCACATTCTCTTTTTCCTTAGTATCATTCAAGTAACCCTCCTTCTGTATTTTGAACTGAATTGCTCCCAGATCCATCTGAAGTTCGGACTTAATCTTAAAGATGTTCCCAAAAGAATCCTTTTTCCATTTTTTTAAATTACATTTCACTTCCCTTAATTTTTTGGCAATTCTGAACATAGATGTTCCTTGAATACTTATATTCCACCATTTCTTTATTTCCTCTTTAAGAGCAAGATGAGAGATCCACATTTTTTCGAATCTGAAAGGAGTATTCTTCTTCTTTTTTATAGGGTCCACAGTGAAACTGATAGGAGAGTGATCAGAACCTATTCTTGTGAGAGTTTTAAGGGAGCAATAGTAATCAAAATACCAATGATTGGAAATCAAAGATCTATTGAATTTGACCTGTATGAGATCCATCCCCTTTCTGCGATTGGACCAGGTGAAGGAGGCTCCATGAAGATCTAGATCAATTAGCCCTTGATTATCAATGAAGTTCTGAAGATCCTCTTTACTCTCCAAATTAATTTGAGATCCCCCAAATTTTTCATCATTCATTAAGGGAGTATTAAAATCCCCCATAACAATCCAAGCTTCTTTATCAAAAATCCTCCTAATGGTAGCTAATTCCAACCAAAAAGATTTTCTCATACCTTTTCCACTAGGAGCATATATGTTCATTTGAATCCAGCTGAAGTTATCTCTTATATGTGTGAATCTAGTAACTATGTGATTCATACCTTCCAATATCAGATCTCCTTTGATATTGTGACTATTCCGGAAAGTAACAATGCCTCCCAAAGCACTATTCGAGTTATTGCCCTGGTTACTGTAGAACTGAAAAAGTTTCATCTTTTCAATTTTCTCCTTAGACATTTTAGTTTCCTGAATTAAAAGAATGTCAGGTTTGTGATCTCTAACAAAGTTGTGAAGAACATCCTGCTTGTGGGGGCTATTGAGTCCCCTAATATTCCAGGACATAATCTTCATTATATATCGGGGGAGTTAAGACATTCTGGGATGGTTTTCTGAGATCCATCCGCTATATCCTGAAAGCTATTCAACTCTCTTTTCTTTTTCAAAGACTTTTTACCTCTTGAATTCTTTACTGCTCCACAATTTTCCTTACCTCTTGATCTGGTAGAAATGCCACTTGGGGTCTTCCCTTGTTTGATTTTTCTAGAATTTTTCTTTGATGTGTTCTCCTCTTTATCAGTCTCATCTTGACTGTCCGTCTCTCTACTGGATTCCCAATCCTTTTCATTTGGTAATCTTTGTTCCCAAGGTAAGGTGTCCATAATATCATTCTCTTGAAAAAACAAGACATTACTGGATAGGTTAGCTGAGTAATTATGTTTTTCCAGGGATTCTAAAACCCTAATAGTGGAGCTGGGATCCATCAGGTGCTCCACACCCATAGGGGGAAGAATAATAGAAGACGGGGAGAGAAGAGGGATTTTTCAGAACCAAGGATAGGCCCTCACTAGGGATATCCTCCAAACCCAGGATCTCTTCATTTCTATCAGAAGGGACTGTCATTTGGGATAAGGAAGGAGAAAGGTTCTGATCTCCTTCTCCAGCTAGGGTACCCTCATTATAAATTCTTTCCTTTGAAGGAGACTTTGAGTTATGAAGATCATTAGGGATCTCACCTTTATTTTCCAAGACCACTTCAATCTCTGAGGAGCCTTTCTGATTATCAGCTTTTATGTTTTCCAACTCTTGCTTTTTATTTTCCCTCCTTTCTTCCCCTGAGTCATTCTTTTTTTTTTTTTCCAGGTTTTGTTGGCTTTTCTTTCTCTAAAGTAGCATTTAAAGGGCATTTTTTTGCCCAATGACCAAATTTCTTACACTTGAAGCAGGCGAACGGGATGGTTTCAAACTTTATGTTCTGTTCCCAGGAACCCAGTTTAGATTGTATCTCTATCGACGATGGTAAGTCTGCTTTCTGTGGAACCCCCACACATATCCTCGCAAAAACCAATCTCTTTCTAGCATCTGCCATTGTGTCGATCGAAAGGAGCTCACCAAAGGAGCTCGCAATACCATGGAAGATGTCTTCACTCTAGTACTCCAGGGGCAGGCCTGGAAGTCTAATTCAGACTGGGACATTCTCAAAGATGGAATCCGATAGATCCAAGTGGGAGGACCACTTCTTTAGAGCTAGGGAATATTTCCCTATCACCTACGGACCTCCACCTCTTACAACCATGATATCCCCTTTGCAAGTAAATTCAAAAGCAAAAAAACCCTTCGGAAGAGCAGCAACTGAGACTTTCCCACTGGTTCTAAATTTATTTTTAACAAACTCCCTGACCACTTCAATATTTGGTCTAGGGCCCATAAATTTTTCAACCAGAGTTCGTTCCATTAGGGCTATATTATGGTCTATAATCAGATCTGGAATGGAAATAGCAAACTTACCTCTAGCAGAGTACGCGATATTTTGCACTGGAGGGAAGGAAGACTTTCCATTAGTTTTTACCTCGAATAATGAGGTCTAGGTTTTGCAATTGCCTCCAAGACCACCTGTGGTCCCCACTCCCCCTCTATCTTTCTCATTTTTACCGGTGGAAGAAGTAGCAAGGATAATCGTCGGATTTTCCTTTCCCCTGGGATCCACCTGTATTTTGTCTCTAGAGTCCACATCATCATGGTCATCCTTACCTTGCTTCTGACTCGAATCCAGCTCCTGATTCGACTGTTGATTTTCTGATCTTGCTCCGCTTCCGATTCCAATTCCATTGCTTTGAATTTCAAACTCTGTTTTCTCCTGCCCGTGACCGCACCCGTGTCCGCACTCGTGATCCATCTCCTATTTGGCTTCTTTTTAAAAAGAAAAATCTTACTTGAAACAATATGGGAGCGCCATTTTGTTATTCCATTATAAAATACAACTTATATTCAATAGAAATAATAATATTTTTTGGGCAATCTTTATTGTAACAAAAGGTTTATCTTGATAAACATTTGATTATTTGTTGATTTTCATGTAGAACAATTATTAATAATATATAGTATAAATATGTTGTAATACTAAACTTCATTACTACAACTAATAAAATAACAATAAAACTCTACTCAACTATTGACTCTCTCCCTTAATGTTTGTTGATAAAATGAAACGATCATCATTTAATAATATATCGAATTTGAAACTATCATCAAACATTGTATATACTAATCTATAATTTATTCATGGTCAAAGAATGTGCAAATTACTTCAAACTGTTACGAATCACTCTTATATATGCTGCTATATATTCAGTCATATAATTTAAATTATTTGAAGGTGGGCAGAGGAAGCAATTTTTATTGCTTGATTAACCGATTACATCTACCTCTATTTATAGAGGTCTTTGGAAGGATCCAGAATACAAAACAGTAAAATCATAGCCCAATTGCCATGGTCGGTGATAACTCTCCAGAATGGACGGTGGGAGAAGTTTCTGCACAGGTTTGACCACGTGGGAGAAATTAAGTTCGCCAACATTATTTATATAGCAAGTCATGATCATACTCTTATCAATTAATTTTATCTTAATAAACACAATTTTCTACAATCTATAAAATTTATTTAAAAATATTTTAAAATTTAATTATATATAATTTTTGACATCAACATTTCATGTAATAATTTTGTTCCTGTGGTTGAAAAAATAAAACCAAACCCAAAGAACGCTCGAATTTGATCAATAAATAGTGTTTTGGGGAGATACCTTTCCAACCAGCGGTGTAATGTTTCTACACTATAGTCGTTAAAGAAAATAATTTACTTAAACATATGTTAAATGGGTGTATCTAATTTGGTTCTCTGCTCCATTTTGGTAACGTTAATGATCCGCTCTTTCTATTCGACAGATGCTACCGCTACTACCACCGTTATCATTGGGGCTGGAATCTCAGGTATGTAATCCCGTTTAATCTTTTAATTTTGAGGTTTGCGAGTGTAACTTTTGTTTTTGTTATAATGTTACTCTTTTGGTGCAGGCATAATGGCGGCAAAGACTTTGTCTGAGAATGGGGTTAAAGATTTCGTAATATTGGAGGCGACGAACAGAATCGGAGGAAGAATGCACAAGAAGAGTGTGGGAGGGCACACCGTTGAGATGGGTGCCAACTGGGTGCAAGGTGTGGGAGGAGAGTACGTCAATCCCATCTGGACTCTTGCTAACAAATACAACCTCCGGACCTTCAAGTCTGACTGGGGCCATCTCAGTAGCTATGATCAGGAGTAAGTCTAATGGATATAATGAAGTTACATTTAATAAGTGCAGCAGGTTTCTGATTTAAATCATTTTAGTCGAATGATATTAATTTTAATGACAAAATTCCCATCCATTTCAAAATTTAATTTTGAAAATAAAGTTGGATTGAAATATTATGTTTCTTCGTAATAAATTTGAATTCATTTCTTACTTGTAGGGGAGAAATTTTGCCCCCGTCCATGGTGGAAGAGTCATACAATCAAGCGGAGGCCTCATCGAAGAAGTGTGAAGAATTATCTAAAACACTGAAAAAAAATAGAGAGAAAGACATCTCAATCTTGGTGGCACAGCGCATTTGTGGGCAGTAAGTAGATCCATTTAAGCATATTCTATGGTGCAGATAATATCTTTGTCTCCAATATGAATGGTTTCGGTTTTTTCATACAGTATTCCAACGTCACCTTTGGAAAAGGCCATGGACTACTTCTTCTATGACTGTGAAACTGGAGGTTGTTATCTAATCACATCATTTATATTTATTGTATTCCGACGTTAACTATAAAATAAACATAAAATATGGTGGGCATCTTGCATGCAGAACCTCCGCGTGGAACGAGCTTGAAGAACGTGGAGCCAAATGCAACGTTTGAAGATTTTGGCGATGACAATTACTTCGTAGCAGATAGCCGAGGATACGAGCATATTGTGCATAAATTGGCCCAAGAATTTCTCAAGTCTCATAATGGAAACATAATTGACCAGCGCCTCAAACTCAACAAGGTTGCTTCCCTCTAATAATCCTTTCCATACGAGGTTAAAGAAAAGCTTTAAAAATATCATGCTTTATAACTTTTAACATTTGAGCGGCCATTGTGTTGCAGGTTGTTCATAAAATCGAGTATACAAATAGTGGTGTGAAGGTCTCCACAGAGGATGGCTCAGTTTACAGTGCAAAGAACACCATTGTATCCGTTAGCGCGGGAGTGCTGCAGTCAAAGCTCATCGAGTTTAAACCAGATTTGCCCGTAAGTGTGACTATTTCACATATAAAAAGTTCAAACTTGAAGAATTGTTAGGAATTTTGTTAAAAATGGTAGAGTTCATACAGATAATCAAACCATTTGCATAGAATAATAAAAACATAATAATATATTAATTTTTTCAGTGATTTTACAATATTTATTATAAACATTTATAAAGCATTACATTTCTGTGAATAATCATCCAAATTTATTTACAGAAATAATTTTTCATTCAATTAATTTATTTTAGGTAAATCTTAATTTCTTAACTCCCTCTAAAAGTTTACATAATGAGAAAAAAAAAAGAATAATGTATCAACATCAACCTAAATTTCTCTCTAGACAAATGTCCTCATTATCCAACTCTGATCAAAATTAACCCAAACTTCTCATATCTGAACAAATGTTTTGATTATTCAACTCTACATCAACATCAACCTAAACTCCTCATGGCTGAACAAATGTTTTGATTAACCAACATTTACCTATGAATCGAGACACACTTCACTAACAAGAAAATAACCAACACTCAACCATCCATAGTCAATTTATGGATTCAACTATCCACACACCAACAACAACTCACTAGGTTTGTGAATTTAACTATCCACAAACCAACAAATCACTGCATGCCCCCTCTTGCCCCTAAAAGGATTAGAGATGAAACCCATGCTTCTCATGTAATAAATCACCTTTCAGCGAGAAGCTAGTTTGAGATGATAGATGTCCTCTTGCCTCCATTTCCTCCAGCCTCCGATTTGATCTCGTTACATTCTAACTGTCACATGTAACATTAAAAACTTCAAAGGTCCTTGTAATAATATAAAGACTATATATATCCTTGTAATAGTATAAACACTATATATATCCATGTTTGAAAGAAATTGAATGTTGGATTCAACCGACAATGAACTGTTTTACAATATTATCCAAATTATCCTTGTAACACTTTATTTTCCTTATCACTCTTAAGAAAGACAAATCTATTCACCTATTTCAACAATATGACTACACCCTTATTTCTCCAAAATAATATATATTTTTTAAAGCTCCAAAAAAACAAAAAAAATAATCTTGTAATTCCCAAATGATTTTTCTTACAAAATCTCTTTCAATTATTTCATACCTTTTCACTCACAGTTTCAAGAGAAAACCCACGATGTGTCTCAATCCACAGTTTAGATAAACAAAAAAATTGTTGCAGCTTCTGTTAATTTGGATTGAATAAAATGAATCTCCTAGTATATTTCACGTTCAAATACATAAGTGTTGGTTGGACATCCGAAAAGTAACAATAAAAACAGTAGTGAGTAGAAATACCATTCCCAAAATTTGTATCTCTGTCATTTTTTTTCCTTTCTCCGCCTTATCAATCTCACCTAGATTTTAGGATTTTCAAAGCCAATCTTTTTTAACACAATAGGAATCAAACCCACGACCAATCAGATCATCAAAAACATAACATTAAATAATTTCCAAAGCCGCTTCGTAATCAATCAACATCCAATTGGGCGAATACCACAGGAGGCCAAAGCCACGCAAGGAGTCTAAGGGAAAATCGTAATGTAGGAACCTTCAAATTAGTCCGCCATGAATCTACCGACTCCAAAAATATAGACAGTCGTGTCTCTAGCCAATTTTCTTTGCCCTTAATTCAAGAACAAAAGAGGCGTTGCCTTAATGGGCTTCCATTAAACTTATGCACTTCACCAATTTTGGTGCAAACAGGTCAAAGTGTGGTGGCCAACATGAAATGAAATGGGACCCACTGTAATTTGAAATTTATGCCCTTTTAAGTAGCTCTATATCCAACAAAATGATCAAATTATATCCAGATGGCCACAAAAATGAAAGCAAAACAAACTGAATTCAATACCTTAAATGTTTTTCAAAAGTGCCTCTTCAAAATATGGTCCACTCCTCCACTTCAACCTACAGAAGGATTTAAATGTGAAATTGATACTATGTCAACATAGAATTCTCCACCTGAATGTGCCAACAGAAAATGCACCAATAAAATGATATTCCCTTCGGGTCGTCTTTATGCCATCTTCCTTCATTGCCTTCACAAATGCCTTTTCTTCCTCTAGATTTCGATGCACAGGCACATGAACGTTTACGACTCTGTTATCATGTTAAAAGTAGTAGAGCTCACACACATAACCAAATCAAACCATTTGTATAGAACAATAAAAGTATAATAATATATTGATTATTTTAGTCTCTTTGCAATAAATAATGTTTATGAACCATTGCATTTCTACAAATAACCATGAATATCTTCTCATACAACTAACTAACTTAATGATAAATTTATTTTAGGTTCCTAACATTTTTTATTATACATGTTGAAGAGACGGAAGCTGATGGCAATATACAAGTGGAATATGGTGGACTACTGCAAGATCTTCATGAAGTTCCCTTACAAATTCTGGCCACGAGGAGGACCGGATACCGAATTCTTCATGTACGTCCATGATAGAAGAGGTTACTACAATTTCTGGCAGGTAATACCTATTTTCTCAAAATCTTGACTTTTTTCTAAAGTTCGGATCATTTGCATGATAACTAGAGTGTTTACGTTCAAGTCGATAAATACTTACTTTCAAAAATTTATAGTTGAATCCCAGTAAAATATTACATTACTTGATTGTTGTTATGGTGACAGCACTTGGAAAAGGAGTACCCTGGAGCGAACCTTCTTGTGGTAACTGTACAAGACGAGGAAGCGCGAAGAATAGAACAGCAGCCTGAAGAGGACACTAAAGCTGAAATCATGAAAGTTTTAAGAAAGATGTTTGGCAAAGACATTCCAGAGATGTCTCATATCTTGATTCCAAAATGGGGACAAGATCGCTTTTACAAGGGAACATTTTCGAACTGGCCGATTGGTGTCTCCGAGCAGGACTTTCGCGATTTACAGGTTGTTTCACAGCGAAATGCTTAGATTGTTTTATTTATTCGTTCCCTTTCTTGGATAAGAAATTCTCCATAGCCTGTATAACAATGTTTTTGGTTTTTGCAGGCACCAGTTGGTCCTGTATTCTTCACCGGAGAACATACTAGCCAAGAGTATAATGGATATGTCCATGGTGCCTATCTAGCAGGTAACAGATCTTTCACTTTTTATGTGGCAATTAAGCCGAACTTACATTAAAATACTTCACTCACGAAACCTGTATCATATCAACAGGCATTCACACCGCTAATATGGTGTTAGATTACATTAAAAATGGCAACTGCACTATCAATTCGACGCTCATAAACAAGGCACTTATGCTGGCAAAAACAGATACTTGCGCTCGCGTAGAGATCAAACAGGTAACACGATCTTAATAATCTTTTTGTAGTTCCTTCTGGTAACACTAGAAGAATCTACTGCATAGCATTTGTTCTCTTAGAAAAGTTGTGTATAAGATGTGAAAGTCATCTAAAAGTACCGAATTTTCTTGGGAAAACCCTTTTCCTTTTAAGTAGTGGGATAAAAAATACCAGAATTAGATTAAACCTTTTGAAGCCATACTTGCTGATCTCTATTTGTTAGAAATTATCTTCAAGTTGAACTAGTTTGATACATAATTTTAATATCTTAAATGCTGACCTCTGTTTGTATCTAAATTGCAGGAGAAAATGTTAGGAAGTCGAGCAAGAAGAAAGGCTTTGATTTCACTAAAATATTCTGAGTGAGGGAAAAAGTGTTGAAAGCAGATTTATTTAAATTTATAGTAGGTGAAGGATTTTAGTTCCTTTAATTGGATAAAGTGACAATTTGACTAAAGTGATTTTGTGAAATGACATGTTTAAAATTTGGTAAATTTCATATTTGGTAATTAATAATTTTATTTTGAATTTTATAATACTATAGTAAAGTAAAATATAGAGTTTTCGTGTATTCAAGTATGTGGTTGCATTGCGTAAATAAGAAAAATAATATTTAAAATTAATAATATATACTTTGAATATATTTATCTAAATATTAGTCTTGAATAATTTTATTTTTTTAATATTTATTTATTTATTTAATTTTCTTTAAAGAATTGTTTTGTTTATTTTACAATTATTTTGTTTTGAAGATTTTTGTTTTATTTTATTAATTTAAAATATTTTAATTTATTTTATAATTAATTAGAAATTATTTTATTTTTATTTACTTAAAGTTATTTTATTTTATTACATTATTTATATTGATTTTATTTGAGAAGTTATTTTATCCTATTTTTTCATAAATTTTAATCTTAATTTTGACAAATTTTTCAAATGTAATGTTATATATGGTTTTTAACTTTCATATCATTTTTGTTTGAAAAGAAAAAATTAATATAAAAGAAAAAAGAAAATATATAATAGAAAAAAATAGTCTAAAACAATTATTTCAATGGTAAATGGTGTAATTGAACAATATGTTGAGTAAAATTGTATAAAATTTATAGTTAATGAGACTATTAATTAAATAGTTAAACTCAAGTATTGTGTATATAAGTATGATAAATGAGTTAATGTTGAAGTATTATTTAAATATGCACATATAAATGATAGGGAACTTGAAACGGTTAATTTTGAGGTTGCTTCTCGACTAGGGTTTAGGACCTAGGGCTACAATCTTCCACATTTTATTCAAGAACAAACCCTTGAGATTTCAATGCAAAGGAGATTGAAATTTGGCAAAGGGAATGTTCCAAGGGGGATTAGACAATGTAAAATAAGGGGTTCACCACTACGTTTAGACTTGGATAGATAATGCAATGAAGAATGAAATGCAAAACCTTAGTTTGATGCGATGTTTTAATGAATGACCTAGAAATGCAAACAAATAGCAATAGAAAATTGTAAAATTGGAAATGTGCACTTGGGAAACTTCCAAAGGGTTGGAAACAACTCTTGAATTCTAGAAATGCTAAATTTTTGACCAATTGGGACTCATTTACCAACCTGGGCGAATCAGTCCTTGATCTAGATTTCTGCACAAGATCCTATTTTGGGAAAAACGGTATTGGAATTTGCAGCTTGATCTAATAGACAACAACAGTGAGACTCATTTTCCACTCTTGGAAGATTAGTCCAATTTAGCTTTTTTGGGACTTGAAAACTCAGATATGCACCTTAACACTTGTCCTTCTCTTCTAGCTTGAGTTTGTAAAAATCACCTCCAAAATAGAATTTGGCTTGATTTGGTAATGGGGGGTTTGCCTTGGTCAAACCCCTAGTTTGGTAATTAAACCTTGAAAAAAATAATGAAATGTGCATCAAAACCCTAGCCTTAAGTGTGTCTAAGACTAGGAAATCTAAAACATGATGCAATCCTATTCTAACATGAAAGAATATGATGCAAGAATAGAAATGAAGAGATGAATGATTCCCTTATGATGATCTTCAATCATCCTGAATGAACCCTAATGATGCTTGTACCTTCCTTAGGCTGAATGTAGAGTGATAATGGAGGATGAAACCATTTAGGAAGCAAGTCTTTAGGATTGACTTGATGGCTAGTTGCATCTCCCCAACCTAGAATCCATCATGATTCACGATAGGCATCCATGATTAACCCTTGAAAATGCTAGATCTTGATTTAAAGTGAGCTTGAAGACCTTTAAAAATAATTTAATGGTGCTTCAAAGCTTCAACCTTACTTGCTCTTGAAACTTGAATGCTCTTGTGAAAACTTGCTTGAAGACTCTTGATACTTGATGCTTGAAAATGCTTTCTCAAAGTGCCTAAATATTGATAAAAATGACTTAGAAGATTGATTTTATAGGAATCAACACCTAATTGACCATTATGTAGATCTGAAAGGCCAACATTCACCAAAAAATTGAATTAAATTGATGAATTCTTGCTCAAATTTGAAAAAGGCCCCAAAAGGGACTCATTCGCCACCCTTGGCAAATGGGTCCCACCTAAGGGGACTCATTCGCCCAAGGTGGTGAATGAGTCCTACCTTAAGTTTTTGAGGTGGGTTTTTGATTTTTTTTGGGATTTGGATAGATTTTAAATAATTTTAAATGATTGTGTATATAAGTATGATAAATGAGTTAATGTTGAAGTATTATTTAAATATGCACATATAAATGATAGGGAACTTGAAACAGTTAATTTTGTGGTTGCTTCTTGACTAGGGTTTAGGACCTAGGGCTACAATCTTCCACATTTCATTCAAGAACAAACCCTTGAGATTTCAATGCAAAGGAGATTGAAATTTTGCAAAGGGAATGTTCTAAGGGGGATTGGATAATGTAAAATAAGGGGTTCACCACTAATTTTAGACTTGGAAAGATAATGCAATGAAGAATGAAATGCAAAACCTTAGTTTGGTGCGATGTTTTAATGAATGACCTAGAAATGCAAACAAATAGCAATAGAAAACTATAAAACTCGAAAGGTGCACCTGGGAAACTTCCAAAGGGTTGGAAAAAACTCTTAAATTCTAGAAATGCTAATCTTTTGACCAACTAGGACTCATTTACCAACCTGGGTGAATAAGTCCTAGGTCTAGATTTTTGCGTGGTATCCTGTTTTGGGAAAAATGGTATTGGAATTTGCAACTTGATCTGACAGACAACAACAGTGAGACTCATTCGCCACTCTTGGAAAACTAGTCCAGTTTAGCTTTTTCAGGACTTGAAAACTCAGATCTGCACCTTAACACCTGTCCTTCTCTTCCAGCTTGAGTTCTAGATGCGAACCTGTAAAAATCACCTCCAAAATAGAATTTGGCTTGATTTGGTAATGGGGGGTTTGCCTTGGTCAAACCCCTAGTTTGGTAATTAAACCTTGAAAAAGATAATGAAATGTGCATCAAAACCCTAGCCTTAAGTGTGTCTAAGGCTAGGAAATCTAAACCATGATGCAATCCTATTCTAACATGAAAGAATATGATGCAAGAATAGAAATGAAGAGATGAATGATTCCCTTATGATGATCTTAAATCATCCTAAATGAACCCTAATGATGCTTGTACCTTCCTTAGGCTGAATGTAGAGTGATGATGGAGGATGGAACCACTTAGGAAGCAAGTCTTTAGGATTGGCTTGATGGCTAGTTCCATCTCCCCAACCTAGAATCCATCATGATTCACCATAGGCATCCATGATTAACCCTTGAAAATGCTAGATATTGATTTAAAATGAGCTTGAAGACCTTTAAAAATACTTTAATGCTGCTTGAAAGCTTCAACCTTACTTGCTCTTGAAACTTGAATGCTCTTGTGAAAACTTGTTTGAAGACTCTTGATACTTGATGCTTGAAAATGCTTTCTCAAAGTGCCTAAATATTGATAAAAATGAATTAGAAGCTTGCTTTTATAGAAATCAACACCTAATTGACCATTATTTAGATATATAAGGCCAACATTCACCAAAAAATTGAATTAAATTGATGAATTCCAGCTCAAATTTGAAAAAAGGCCCCAAAAGGGACTCATTTGCCACCCTTGGTGAATGGGTCCCACCTAAGGCGACTCATTCGGCCAAGGTGGCGAATGAGTCCTACCTTAAGTTTTTGAGTTGGGTTTTTGAATTTTTTGGGATTGACATATTTTAAATGATTTTTAAGTGGAATGGGCCTCAAAATTCAAAAATAATGGGTCCTAGGGGCCTATAAATGATGATTTTAAAGGGTGATTAATGCATGGGTGCCAAAATGGGTCCAAATTAAGTGTGAAACCATATTTTTTTTCAAGAGTGCATGATTTTCTACACTATAGAACTATAAGTAATAAAATTGGTTAATCTACATTTTTACAAATGATTTTAAATACATATTCATAGTTTCTATATTGAGCTATTTAATGTATTAAATAAATCCTAGTCTAAAATATATTATCTAATCAACATTGTAGGTCCTCATAATCCAAAATAATATCTATTTAGAGATAGGCCCCATGGTGCACCCCATTTAGTGCACAAGGTCACATGATACAACCCAATCCAAATTCAAATTCAAAATTTCTCATCCTGGGAAACCTTTCTAAATATTCTTTCATTTTGTACATAAGTATAGTGAGAAGTTTGTGATTGAGATTATTGTTTCTATTTGCTTGGCATAGATAAATGTGCTTGAGAAGATTACTAGAGTTTAAAGAACAATATGTAAATTAGTTTTATAATGTTTTTCATATACCAATGTTAGTGTGATAGTGGTCTTAAGTGTGTATGTGATAGAAGTCTAAAGTTTTTATGTGATAGAGGACTTGAATTTTTCATGTTTCCCTTTGCATGATGTGTACTATGTACAAAGTCTAAAAAATAATCTCTTAAGTGTAAGCCAGATTTGTGATAATGGTTTTAATGTTCGTTCTAATGCTCATGGATGTGAAATTAGAAAGAAATAAAGTGAAATTGTTGCAGCAGAGTTGAGGACTAAAGGAAGCATCTATAACCTACAATGGACCAAATCTATGGATATTTTTGAACAACTGAGGGATAGATTAGATGGTCTTTCTCTTGCTTCTCTTTAATAAACAATTTATGCATAGTTTCAGGGGGAGACTATGCCTTTTCTCCATCATCCCTCTTTCTTGATTGGTTGTTCAGTTTGGGTGTCTTGGTTCAAGTATTGGTGGTGATTCTAGTTTTTCTTTTTCTACTATTTTATGGTTCCTTGGATTATGATAAGACAATGATCTTTGCAATGTCAATTATTTGTAGTGCTTTGTTACAAAATGGTGGTCTTCATTTATAGCTTATTTCATAGTGTCATTCTCATATCTCAAGTGATTTTACTCAGTAAATTTCTTTGTGACAACATCAACATTTAGATTTGACAACGATTTGCTTGTTGATCTTGCACTAATATCTTTTTGGCAATGCTAATATTGTTCTTGCAAACACAGTCTTCTTTGTCTTCTTGCATAAGAACAGTGGAGTAATTTGCACATAGTGGAGTTCGATGATGATCTTGCATGAACATAATGGTCTTTAACGATGGTATGTGATAGTGGATTGAACAATGGTATTTAACAATGATAAGAGATTGAAGGTGTTCTTGGGCAGGTTTCAATCATTTTGAGAACTATGGGAGTTCTATGAAAACCCTAATATTGTTCTTATGCTATAATAGTGTAGAATGAAGAAGGTTTAAGAGATCATATAAGATAAGTATAGTGAGAAGTTTATGATTGAGATTATTGTTCTTATTTTATTGGCATAGATAAATGTGCTTGAGTAGATTACTAGAGTTTAAAGAATAGTATGTAAATTAGTTTTATAGTATTCTACATATACCAATGTTAGTGTGGTAGTGGTCTTAAGTGTGTATGTAACAAAGGTCTAAAGTTTTTATGTGACAACGGACTTGAATTTTTCATGTTTCAAAGATTAACGAACTATGTTTAAAGTCTGTATTGATTTCTGATCATTCTGAGAACTATGGGAGTTATATGAAAACCCTAGTATTGTGCTTATACTATAATAGAGAATAATGAAGAAGTTTTAAGAGATTAGATCATATAAGTATAGTGAGAAGTCTATGGTTGAGATTAAATTATTCTTATTTGAATGTAATTATAATTTCCAAACTTGATTGACCCACCTGAATAGTCTTCTAAATCAATGAACTTGCTCTTATTCCCAGTCATGTGATGAGAGAACCCATTGTCTATAGCCCATGGTTCTTTCTTCTTGAAATGTAGGATAGTCTGAACCGACATAGCTTCAACCTTTTTCTCAAACACTTTAGGTCTCCAAGCTGATTTTACATTACTCTTATTCTTGTTAGCATTAGAAGAAGTCATTTTGGATTGAACAAAAGATGTCTTTTGTAGTCCATTTAAGTTAGGTCTACAAAAATTAACTATATGTCCAAAGTTATTACAATTAAAGAATCTCAACTTGTTCAGTACTTTAAAAGGATTTCTATTCACATAATGTAATCTCCTTGAAACAATCTTACATTATCAACTACAAAATCATCTTCTAACCTTGTATCCTCTTCATTTTGTAAGTCATTTATTATAACTGCTTCTTCATCATTCTTTGTACTTGGTTTAGGTGGTTCTTGTTGTTTAGCATTCTGCTAGGTATTTCTTTTTCCTTTGTTTTTTTTAATTTTTTTCCACGATAAGTACTCCACTACCAGGATCTCCCAAGTTGATTAAACTTGTGCAAGGGACCTAAGGCCTTGATACCACTTGTTGGAGTATAGACCATTGAGAGGGGGGTGAATCATTGGTCAAATGAGAAAACCAATTTCAAAACTTAACTCACTTGATTATTCTAAGAGACCCATTGAAAAAACTTCAAACATTATATATATTTGAATGTTGAGAAAGTCACAATGATATGCAAATCAAAATATAACACTTGAACAAGGATGAATTATTAAAACCAACATTTCAAACCATCAAGAGGAGACATAACACAAGTATTTTGAGTGGAAAACCCTAAAAGGGTAAAAAAACACTATGAAAGAAAATCTTATTAAGCCTCATTAGCCAAAAACCTCACTAGTTACAATTTATGCCTTACTGGAAAAGCCTCACTGGCTACTCTCTATGCCTCACTAGAAAAGCCTCACTGGCTACAATATTCCTCACTGGAAAACATACACCACTTTCATCAAGCTCAAAATAAATAAACAAGATCAAAGGATTACTCTGTTTCATGACAATTCATTGCATTATCTTTACATCAATAAATCTCATTACACTATCTCTGTATCAACAAAACTTCAAACTCCATCTTCTTGTTTACCCTTATGACATCAATATTCTATTCATCATAATATAGTTATAAAAACCATATTTACTAAAAAAAAAATTACTTTTCATGAACAACCTAACATCTCTTCCTTTAGAAAAATTCATATATTACACACTGTATCAGAGAGCCCACACAGAACTTCAATTCCCATCACTTGACCATTGTAAATCAATACAAAATTTAAACATAGTTCGTTAATATTTGCAACATGAAAAATTCAAGTCCTTTGTCACATAAAAACTTTAGACCTTTGTCACATACACACTTAAGACCACTTCCACACTAAAATTGGTATATGAAAAATATTATAAAACTAATTTACATACTATTCTTTAGACTCCAACAATTTTATCAAGCACATTTATCTATGACAAGCAAATAAGAACAACAATCTCAATCACATACTTCTCACTATACTTATGTGATATAATATCTTAAACCTTCTTCATTCTACACTATTATAGCATAAGCACAATACCAATGTTTTCACATAACTCCCATAGTTCTCAGAATGATTGGAACTTTCCCAAGAACACCTTCAGTCTCTTAAAACCAATGATCAATAATGTAGTTACATTCTTGTACATAACTATTCGAAGAGGTTGATGCTCATACTGTTGTCAATCTAAAGGCAAGTTAAAAGACCATTTGATAAATTTAAATGCTGACTCTTGATGCTTGATTCCTACCATTCAAACCTTTAAAACATAACCCTCAATCTTCATTCATGTGGTCTAATATGAATTCATAACCTGTTTGGCAAGTTACTCTATTAGGAAGATTTGATCACTTGATGAAAATAAACCCCTTAAGTGGTTTCTTAAGTGACTTGCCATCAACCTTTGTATGAATCCCATGCCTTCAAGGCTATCAACTCATGAGATGACCAAAAAAACCACATAAACCATTTGAGACTCTTGTGAGCAAAGCAATCATAAACCGTGAAACTTTGACATAAAAGACAAAACAATTCCAACACCTAGGTTGTTGAGAATCATATCCAAGGGTTATTTCACTATAGGAGAGTATGCTAGTGCATTGAATTCCCCAACTAAAAAAAATATCTTGTGAACCTTGATGGGTTACCCAAATGTATGTATTTGAAACACTACAAGTATAAGAATATAGACTGTGAAAAAATGTTGAATATTTTATAGCTTCTAAGATTTGTAGGAGTCAAAAATTTATCTAGAGTTTTAATTTCTAAAAGTCTAGTTTATTAGTGGGAGGGAATATATTTATTAAAAAAAAGAGAAATTTTAACATAATAACCATGTGTGTTGTTGCATGTCTCTATGGCACTTTGTATGTATTTAGGGAAATATTCAAACTTATTTGTGCATTTCCTCTTGCCACATTTATTGGCATGAATTTAATAGGGGTTTTATGAAGGTGATAATATTTTAAATCATTTTAAATATTTTTAGTGGTCATTCCTTTCTTTCATATGGAATTTTTTGCATTGATATGAATTATTGAGCATGCTCAACTATATGATATAGAATATCCAATTTTTGTGTAAGTATGGATCTATTTATAGTTATTATTTATAGGTACATTCCTCCCCCTCCTTCACAATTTGAGATTTAGCTACCCCTTGAAATAGGAACTAGTCTTGGAGGTGAGTGATCAACTGTATTCCTAATAAAAAATTAATTTGCATCAGTAATTTAGAAATAGATCATATTTTTTCCTAATTTCATGATTTAGTGGTTTACCACATAAGGATTATTTTAAGTAAACTAAAATATGAAAGGAAATTTGAAACCATCTATGAAAATTTCCATATAACCCAAATAGATAAATCTATACAAATAAATATTAAAAATCCATATACAAAATAATATACAACATACAAAAAAATATGACACAAGATGTACCTTGGTGTAGTGTCACAAAATTGCACCCTATGACAATTTTGCACTTATGCATTAGGCTCACCACATTTATGACAAAAACCTATAAGTTGGAATTTCACGATTTGGACTTCATAGGTGACAATGATGAAGCAATAGTAGTCTGGATGCCTAATTCGTATAAAGTTTGAGTTTAACATTTGCATGACATATAGATGTCTATGTGATGCATTAGAATCCTCAAAATTTTCAAGATTAAAATATGAATATTTCACGTCCATTTCCTATGGCACGTGTCATAACAACAAGAAATGTGTAATAGATCCCCTTGCCTATGAAGCCTCAAAAAACATCATTTTCCCTTTTCATTTTCAATCTATCTCATTCTCTTCACTCTCTCTTGCTCTCCTCTTTCTTTTCTCACTCTCACGATGAAAATTTTCTAGATTTCTCTCAAGAAATAGTCAAATATTCTCTTGCATGCTACTACATCATGTCTATCCATTCAAGAGAGGAGCCATAGGCTATTGGTAATGCTCTATTGTTATCTTATCTCTTCTATTTAATATTATCTATTTGGTCCATCTATCTTATTAGTGATAGGGGTTCTCCTCCTTCCAAGGTTTGTTTCTATCACATGCATTGTAATTTATTCATTTTTTTCTATCTCTATCTATCTAGTTGTCCATGGAGGTGGAAACACCAAAATAGGGGTTTTGACTGAGGCAATCCCAAAACAATCCCAACTTTTTTCTCATCTTGTGTATGTGAAAATGTATAGGTTTAATAAGATGGGCATTTAGGATTTAGGTCTTTTATTTTTTATTTCATTAGAGATGATAGTGCGGGGTGTAGATGTCCTTGTGGCACCTTATCATCTATGGTCGATGACTAATCCTCTTAAGGGTAAACTATGTGATTTATGCAATTTCTATTTATATATAATTCTATCATTTGTCCTTGTAATTAAGTAATTTATTTATTCTCGTAATTAGTAGTTTAGTGTTTATTTGTTTAAATTACACAAATATTCTTCATTCCCAATACCATCACTTGATCTTTGATGCATGAGGTTGTTGACATTTGCTCCTGGAGACCTCATTGTTTTAGGGGTAGCAAATCTCCTCTAAAATTTTGGTGAACCTGACATGAATGAAATCATGTCAGATATTTTACTTCAAAGTTTTAATGATTCTGATAATGATTTTTCTAAATGGGATTTTGATATGTTGGATGATGCCCTAGATGATTTCTTAGAGGCAACTCCTTCTAATAAAAAAATTGTTAAACAAATTTCTCCATTGAAGTATTCTTCTTTGCAAGTCGAAGAGTCCATAAATGTATTTATTGTCTTTGACACCCCTCAAATACCTAAGTGACTGGTCATTTATGTTACTCCAACTATCCCATCTCCTAAAAGAATTCATTCTATTCATGGGGTCCTTGTCAAAAGTGACACGTTATACCTTTACACAAGATTCATGCAATCTAAGGCTCCCTCTTATAAAGAAGTATCCCATACTTATAATACTAAAAGGAATCAAAAAAATATTAATCAACCTAATTCTTTACCACCATCTCAACCGAGCCTTCCTCAAGCACCTAAACATACAACTAAGCTGCCAAGTGAGTATGATCTTGTCAAGTAGCTTTGTGTTACTCCCTCCAAGATCTCACTTTTGGATTTAACCAAAGGAAATAGGTGTGTCCAACTTTTAGGAGATGAAACTAAACCTATTTCACACTTTATTTCATTAGAAAAACAAGGTCCCTCAACCAAGTGACTCAATTGAGGGAAGGAATAGGGCTTTCCTTGTGTGATTAAATGAGGGCTCACCATTAAATGAAGCTTCAGAGGAGAGATGCAAACTACTATGCACAAAACCCTAGAAACTTGAAAGCATTAAATCAAATTGAAAAAAAACATGAAACAAAAAAGTACCTAGAAGAATGGAGAGGTGAAAAACAAGATCTAGAAACCCCAAAAATTGTTGTTTTAAGGTGTAATAGGGCTGATACACCAAGCTAGGTGATTTAGCCCTGCTACAAGAGTTTTGGCAAAATTTGGAATCTTTTGGTGAATTCTCGGGATCTACAAAAAGCTTCCAAAAAGGGTATACTAGGACTCATACACCCACATGAGTGATTTAGTCCCAGTACTAGGGTTTGGTTGATATTTATGTAGCCTCTAGTGATCTTCTATAGCTTTCATCTTGTCCGATCTACAAGTTCGAAAGTATGAATCTTGGCCTATAGGTGAGTTTTTGTGAAGATGAAAACTTCTTTTCAACTTTGACAACTTTTGCAACTTTTCCTTCAAATGATATTTAAGCTTCAATTCACCTAAATCTACAAACACACATCAAGAGGGAAAATTGTTGTTTTGTTAGGGAATGGGAATTTTCCTTGGTCAAATCCTGTTTTGGCAATCAAATCTTGAAATGAAATGAAATAGAATGAAGGAATGATGAATGAAAAAATACAATGTTGCAACTCACCAAACCCTTGAAATGAAGGCTACAAACTTGTGTGAAATGGCTAGCATGAATGTGGATCTTGAATATTGATTGAATGCTAGAATTATTGACTTGAATTCTTGCTTGAATCATGAAACCTACATCACAAATGTTAGCTCTCAAAAACACACATGATGCATGAAGAATTTGAAATGATGCTTGAATCTTGAATATTGCTCCAAATTCTTGATAACTTGCTCTTGAATTCTCTTGATCTCATAAACTTTCTTTAGGAATTGCTTAGCTAGAATTTTAGGAGAAATTATGTAAAATAACCTTGTATTTATACTTGTTTATGCCTAATTTATTAAAATTACAACACTACAAGCCAACATCAGATCTAGGATAATAAAATTCTGCCAAGAATTTGAATTAAAATAGGTCCAAGTTAAAGCGAGATTCATAAACTAGTTTAGGCGTATGAGTCTCGGTGGCTTAAACCCAGGACAAACTCCAAGAAGTGTTAAGTTCTGTGAACCCCTAAACCTACAATTGCACAAAAAAAACAAACAAATCAAGATGCTAGATCATATGCAAGCAAGAATGAAGGATTCCTCATGAAATCCATCTACTAAAACTTAAACTAGGAAAGGTGAAGAACAAAATATAAAAATGCATGTAAATCCTAATTAAGTGAGAAAACTTGTGATCCCATGGGGGAATTGGTGCCAATTGATATGTTGAAATTGGCCCTTTCCCAACTCCTAAATTTCAATGTTGATGATGATGGATTGATCGAATTTCCTCAACGAGATTTGAGCATAACCTAGCTATGGAATTGTGAAAATGATGAATATATGGAATGATATGCACAAAATTAGCTCTCAATGTCAAGAGAGTAAATTTGCATGAGATTGTGGATGTTGAATGAGGAGAGAAGCCTCCAATTTATAGATTTGAATTTGGAATAAAGAACAAGATTTGGGAAATGTGGGACTAACTTTCACCCAATGGTTGAATGCCACTTGTCAAGGTGTGAATGGTTGCGGAATGAGCACATTTTGGTCAATGTGCATGATAAATGCTATGAGATTCAAATTTGAAATTTGAATGTGACATGTTTGAGGGAGAAGAAAATGGAGTTAATGTCACTTGGCTCAATGCACAAGGACATGTAAGAGGAGTGAATGCTTTGTTGGAAGGACAAATGCCATTTGGACTTTTTGAATTCAAACTTGAGGGAATATTCCCTTTTTATGCCATGCAAGGGAAAATAGAGCTTTAATAAATGAATTAAATCTATTTTCTTGTGCAAGTCGCATTCTCTAGAGGATTTTAGTGATAGGGATTAACTTAATCAAGATTTTGATTAATTTAATGAGAGATTAGTTGATTTGAAAATTTTGATTTAAATTGATGAATTGATTTAAATCAGAATTGAGAGGAAATGATTAATTAAATAAGTGATTTTGATTTATTTAACTAAGGAGGATAGTGTTAGATTAAATCAAATAAGGTTTAATTTATTTAATTTAATAAGAGGACTTTAGAGACTTTTAATCAAATAAAATGATTTATTTGATTAAACAGAGACATAAGGTTAATTAAATTAAATTGATTAATTTAACCAATGGAGGAGAAAGACTTAATCAAATAAATAATGATTTATTTAATTAAGAGACAAAAAGTGATGATAATATGAGAGTGTGATTCAAGAAGAAATGTCGTTAGTAGTTAGTATCAAGTGTGTCAAATTGAATTGTACATTTTCCATGTCTACATTTTGCCCCTCTTTGAAGCAATGTACTTGTTGCATTGATTCAGAGAATAAACTATTGTGATCAAAGTTTGAAAATTCTTGATTTTTTAGATGCCCCATTGTTTCCCCAGCAAGAAGGATTATGCTGGTATATTGCCCCCTCAAGAGATCGAGTGGAAATGTTCAATTTTTCAATCGAGATCGTGATAAAATGTGAGAGTGGTTCTATTGATCAGAGGATGAAAGATAATTCTTTGATGTAGAAAATTCTGATGATGTATAGATAGTCATCGACCATGGGTAGCCTCATGTATATTTTGATACAACACACCAATTTTAGATAGAAATGTTAGTAAAGATAGAAGAATAAGAAGAATAAGATGGATGGAAGGAGGATCCAACAAGCCTACATTATGAATGATGATGATGATGATGATGATTTGCTTACCAAGAGTTGGGATTTTGAAAGGGCCAGTTACTTTATGTTTGATAACACACGTAGGTACGATGCATCAAGGTATAAAGGACCAGGATAGCGTTGTACGTAGTGTGATGGAATTTGACTCGTCAATCAGATAGGAGTATTCTTATTCACACTTAGCATACAAAGCCTTATTTAGGATGTAGTTTAGACATTCGAAACATCTCAAGCCAAAACATAGAAAATCAAGCCTTCCTATGTGGTCAACAAGATACCTAAAACATCCTCCCTACATTAAACCAAACAAGAGACACATGGCTAAGTTATTTCACAAGTGTATCCCACAAGTGCAACAGATAAAAAAGATAATCATCATTACCCCATTCCTTTCTCTCTAAACCTATTTTTTTTAAGCATCATTGAGAGGTCCTTGGAATGAGCGCAAAATTAAAAAAGTCAAAAAGGACCAAATAAAGCAAACAAACAAGCTAATGTTCTTCATACCGCTAGCCAAGGCTAAACTACTATGAGATACCTGATGTTTATGTCCATCGTAGGAAGGATTCATCCTAGGACATGTTATGATCAGGGCTTTTGTGGGATTGATTGGGTGATAAGCTATTGATACTCTGAGTTGATTAACTTGCCTGCTTACTAACTTAAACTTTTGAGACTCTGATGATTAGGGTGTTCAATTTTGAACCTACTAGACTTGCTTATGACTCACCAAAGGGTAATGATGATGATTGATTTATTAGGAATGATGAAAATCGTGGGTGAAAGCGAGATGAAATTGATGCACCATTTTGGATTTTTTAGATATTTTGAGGCTGTTTTGGTATATTTGAAATGTTTTGCAAATGTTTTTGGTATTTTCGAGATTCACGATGAAGGGACTAGCTTAAAGACCTATCCTAGGGGTCTGGGGGGCTAATCCATAGATTATCCTTGCCTACGTTATACATGTAGAGACCATGTAGTTCGATTGATGACAGACTTGACTCAATGATGAGATAGATGGTTAAATAGGTTGCCATTTTATTGCGACAGACGCCTAAGGACTGATGTAAACTGTCTTGGGGGATGATCAAAGATCAACCTTGCCTATGTTCAAGCTCAAAGACGACATATTTCAGACAAGGTGAAAGACTGACAAGACTCAATGATGAATTTTTTTTTGAAGATTTTATGAGATTTTTGACATTTTTGATGAATTTTTGGATTTTTTTTGGATTTTTTGATGTCTTGGGAAGAGCACAAAAAATATACACAAATCTGATCCAGTGCCAGTTTCAAGGACATGCCTGCAAGATTAAGCGATAGACTACTTCAATAAAGGCAGGACAAAACGACCTTAGGAATATGCCAAGTAGTACTATGGTGGAATCAACTCAGGCTATGGTATAGATGCGAACGAATGGGTGGATGGAGGATTAGTGAAATGTGATGGAATGGATGAGTGATTTGTGCAGATCCTGGTGGATGGGGAGTGCTTTATTTACACTTGGCACGTGTTTTCCAGGTTTTCACCAAGGTACTTGTCCAAAGCGCTACTGAAGTGGTTTTCACTAGAGGACGATTTTTTTTCTCTTTACTGTTTTTAATCCTTTTTCTGATTTTTTTGGATTTTTGTATTTTTGTATTTTTTTGTTGTCACCAAGACACCTGTTTGCCAGGTTTTCATCAAGGTGACCATTTTTTCAAGACATTTTTTGATTTTTTTGTATTTTTCTGTTCTATACCTTGCAGGTTCTTAGGCATAGAACTTTTTGAGATGACAACTGCTCATGGGATCCTATAGAGACTCGCCTTCTGGTGTTGACAGTTGATATACCCTTGACTTATAGATGGTTATGATGAAAAAAGGTCCTAACTAGTTGGGTTAAAATTTACCTTTGCTCTTTGGATTTGGTACATTCTTTTGGTTCTCTTTCATCACAAGTTCTCCGACTTGGAAGGTGCGTTGCCTGATCTTCTTGTTGTAGCTGCGTTTCAAGCAATTTTGATAGACCTGTAGATGGTTGAGGGTGTCCATGCACTGTTCATCTAGTAGCTCCAGCTCATTTAGTCGCGAGACCTTGCATTCTTCATCTATGATGAGGTTTTGCAATGATATTCTCAATGACAGGATCTTGATCTTGATTGGGAGGATGGCTTCTGATCTATAGACCAGGGAGAATGGGGAGGTGCCTGTTGGCATGCAGATGCTGGTGCGGTAGGCCCATAAGGTAGGATTTAGCTACAGATGCTAGTCATGACCAGAGTCATTCACTATTTTCTTAAGGATTTTCAGAATGGTTTTGTTGGTAGCTTCTGCTTGGCCATTGCCTTGTGGGTAATATGGAGAAGAAAAGCGATGTTGGATTTTGAATTTTTCGCACAAGTCACAGACATCCCGATTCTTGAAAGTTGTCCCATTATTAGAGATGATGGATTGGGGAACACCATATTGAAAAATGAGATAGTTTAGGATGAACTTGGATATCTTCTTTCTAGTGATGTAGGTCATGGGAATTGCTTTGACCCACTTTGTGAAATTCTCTGTGGTGGTGATAATGAACTTGTGGCCATTGGATGAGGTGGGTGATATTTTACCTATGCGATCGAGCCCCCATTGCAAAAAGGGGCATGGTGTAACAATAGGATGCAGTTCTTGAGTTGGTGCATGAATAAGGTCTCCATGTTGCTGGCACTATAAACACTTTTTGACAAAGTCATGTGCCTCTCTTTCCATTGTTAGCAAGTAGTACCCGGTTCTTAGTAAATTCTTGGCCAAGGTCATACCGTTCGAGTGTGAACCGCAAGTACCATTATGTACCTCAGTCAGAGCAGTCAGGGCTTCCTCAGGTTTTAAGCAACGTAATAGGGTTCCATCAATGCTCCTATGGAAGAGGGTTTCTCCTAGGATGACAAAATGTAAGGACCTTTTGACAAAGGTTCGTTTGAGGTTCAAGGTAATGTTAGCTGGGAGAACTCCTAGTCTCATGTAGGTGTAGATGTCATGATACCAAAGATCACTAGGACGAATGAGTTCACATGCATATTTCAACTCTGGTACCTCAAAAGTAGGTACGAGAAGCTGCTTTATCAAGAATTCATGTTTTGAGACATTGTGAGGGATATTTAGCAAGGATCCAATTGTTGCCATGACATCAACTGCTCTTTTGTTAGTTCTTAGAATCTACTCAAAGGTGATATCGATAAGCGATTATTTGAGGCTTTCTACTAACTTCTTGTATGGTGTGAGCTTATCATCCTTAGTTTGGTACTCGCCGTTGACTTGGTTGATAATAAGCTATGACTCCATAAAATTTTAGTGCCATGATTCACCACTGTGCTGCAATCTTGAGACCTATGGTTAAAGCCTTGTATTCTGCAATGTTGTTGGTACAGGGGAATGCCAACTTGTAGGATCTAGGTATACAATCCCCCTGTGGGGCAATAAATAAAACACTGGCTCCTGATCCATGTTGTGTGTGGGAATCATCAAAGTAGATTTTCCAATGATTGGCTATGCTGAGATTAAAGATGGACTCGTCTGGAAATTCTAATATGAGTGGATTCTCTGCATAGATGGGAGCTTCTGCCAGTTGGTCCGCAATGACTCCTTTGATTGCCTTTCGCTCCACATATTCAATGTCATATTCTGATAAAATCATGACCCACTTAGCCATCCTTTCTGTGAGCATATCTTTTGACAATAGATACTTTAGGGGATCTATCTTGGCGATGAGTTTGATTTTGTGTACCAGCATGTAATGTTAGAATTTTTGTGAAGTAAACACTACTGCTAGACAATATTTTTCAATGAAAGAGAAGTTTAACTCATGTCCAATCATTTTTCTGCAGATATAATAGATGGCCGTTTCTGTCCCATTTTCATCGAGCTGAGCTAAAAGAGCACCCAAGGCTACTGCTGTTGTTGAGATGTATAAGATCAATGGTTTTCCTGCAATGGGTGGCATTAATACTGGTGGTGTGAGAAAATATTCTTTGATTTTATCAAATGCTTGATTGCACTTGTAGTCCCACTTGTATGCTACTCCCTTGTGGAGTAGATGTGAATACACAATCTGTTTGTCTGCCAGTTGCACTATGAACCTACAGATGGACTGGAATCTACCTTGTAATCCTTTGAGTTGTTTCAATGTTCTTGGTGCTTCCATATCGAGGATTGCATTAAACTTTGTGGGATCCACCTCTATTCCCCTCATCGATACTATGTGTCCCAAAAGTTTACCTAATTGTACCCCAAAGACACATTTCTTTGGGTTGAGCTTGGCCTTGTACTTTTCCAATCTGTCAAAAATGTCACTTCAAGTTGCTATGTGGTTTTGTCTCTTCTTTGATTTAGCCAGTATATCATCCACATAATCTTCGACAGTCTTGTGTATCATGTCATGAAAGATTAGTGTCATGGCCCTCTGATATGTAGCCCTTTCATTTTTTAGCCCAAATGGCATATTCTAGTAGGAGGTTCCCCATGGACACGTAAATATTGTCTTATGCTGGTATTCTTTTGCAATCATTATCTAGTTTGTTCCTGAGAAGCCATCCATCAAGGATAGCATCTCATGTTCGGCTATCATGTCCACTATCATATCAATGTTAGGTAATGGAAAATTATCCTTAAGACATGCTTTGTTGAGGTCTCTGAAGTCTGTGCAGATACAGATGCCCCCATTTGGTTTTGAAAATGGTACAATATTGGATACCCATTCTGGATAGTCAATTGGGCATATGAAGCCCACATCCACGAGCTTCTGTAATTCTACCTTGACTAGAAAGGCTATCTGGGGATGCCTTTTTCTTAATTTTTGTCTTATTGACTTAGCTCCAGGGTAAACAGCCAAATGATGAACCCCAACTTTTGGATCCAAACCTCGCATGTTAGCATAGGTCCATGCAAAATTTACCTTCCTTTCCTTTAAAAATGCTGCTAGTAGTTCTTGTTCTTCTATCAGGAGTGAATCAACATAGAAAGTGATTTGTGGTGCTGTCTCTGTTCCCAAGTTGACAGGATTATACTGCTCTGCCAAGACTGCTGATTTTTCTTGATGTAATGTAGTAGGGGGGAGATTGAATCCTTCATCCTCTGACGCCTTAGAGAGGTTTTCACCATTGGATGTATCCTTTATTTTTACTGTTATGTGGTTAGAGAGTGCCATAGTGTGGTTTTCACTCAATAACTCTAAGATTATTCTTGTTATTTTTCTTTTGTGACTGTAGGATGCAATCGTTTCCCCATAATATTCTTGAGTGTCCAATGTGATCTCAAAACCCACCTTGTAATCCCTACACAGAATTGCATTTCTTAGTCCCATGAATTCTGAGAGGGCCTCATTATTTTTGAATGAGTCTAGAATTGGTGGTCCTTGTTGGTCATGATCAATGAGTTGAGGGTATACTAAGTTGATTTTGTGGGTTTGTTGGTTTGACTCGGTGGGTGAGGCACTAATCATTAATAAGGAGGAATCATCAAAGAGCATGGGAAGGTCTAATATGGTATCATCATCATCACTACTAGCGCAAACATCAGTTACATCAAAAGTGAAATTGTCAAGTGGGATACTTGTGCATACGGGTGGTTGCTGATACTTGAGGAGAGGACCTGACTGCCCTATTGGGAGTACCTCAACCATGTACGGTTATACTCGAGGGAGTACATCTGAGGCCAAGGTTTCACATTCTTCTTTCTGCAATGATGGGCTCGAACCATCCATCACTATTCCTTCCAAGGTTTTTGTCTCGATTGTAGCCCATACCAAGCATTATTTGCAGCCCTCTGTTGGCTTCATCCATAGGTAATGTGGGTGTGGGTTCTGCATCATGGTATATCGTGCTTGAAATATATTCCTCACCAAAATTTTACCTACTTAGATCTCCCCAATGGCGGAATCGAGAGGGGTCTTCCCTAAGGGTGTGGATGGGTGTTTCAGTTGATTGAGGTTGCCCATGTGACCTAGGAGATTGTGGTAACTCTCCTACAACAAATCCACTCTTCTTCATTTTGTAGTTTCTGCATCCGTTGTCCTGGATCATGAGTTTGATGTTAGATATATTAGGGATGGCGGGTGTCTCTGTCGTAGAAGTGGAGGCAAGGTTAGATGGGTTGATGTATGCAGTGGATGGGCCTTCATCATTTTTGAAACTTGGGGGATTTTATAAAACTTGGCTTCCATGTTTTTGCAGTAGGCAAATGGTTTGGGATCCCTGTGTATAGTGACCTCCTCATTTTGGTACAAGAATTTGATGCATTGATGGCATGTTGAGGCCATTGATTTCATTTTGTGGATCCATGGACACCTTAGGAGGGTGTTATATGTTAAGTCAAGGTCAAGGACCTGAAAGGTAGTCTCCATGGTTGCTGGTCCCACTTGGATTGAGATTTTAATAGTGCCTTGAGACACTCTTTCTTGATCATCATATGCCCTAATAGTGATGCTCTTGTTCTTGTTAATAGAATCCTCAATGAATCCCAAGTTCTTTATAAGTTTGAGAGAGAAAATGTTAAGGCTTGCGCCTCTATCCACTAGGACCCTTTTAAATTTCTTTTTGTGGATCAACAATTGAAGGTGAAGTGCATGATTATGAGATGGCTTGGGGGTGGGGGGGGGAAGCCTTGATCATAGAATGTAAAGAGATTCGGGGTGACGATATTACCAACCATAGCCTAAAAATGTTATGTGTCAAGGGTGGTAGAGATGGTGGATGCCACTAATGATTCATCAAGAATTTGCCTATGGGTAGCATAATTTTTTAACAGTTCCATGATGGAGATTTGTGCGAGGGTTCTCTTCAGTTGGTCAATGACACTATGGTCGCAGGGAATGAATTTTGTGTTTGAAATGAGGGTCTTAGATGGTTGTGGTACCCCTGCAATGGTGATCTTTCTGCCATGTGTGGTGACTTTACATTCGGTGTTGGCTCCTTTGACATTAATGACCATGACCATTTCATCTACACATGCAACTATCTCTTCATATACTAAGTTAGGGCTAGCATATTTTTTCTTGCCTTTGTTGTTCCCTTGACTATTTCCTTGATTATGATTTGGCATTGGATCTATGTATATCTTAAGATCATGGTTCCCAACCAATTGTTCAAAATTTATGATCTTTTCCTCGATGAGGTCTTGGATGATATTCTTCAGCCTCATGCAATTTGCGGTCGTATGTCCCTTGATCTTGTGAAATTCACAAAGGAGGTTTTCATTGTACCATGGCGGCTTGGTCATGGGTTTCACATATTGCTCAGAGTTGGAGACTTTGATTAGGTTTTCCTGGACCAACATTTTCATTATGGATTCAATTGATTCTCTAAGAGCTATGAACTTTCGCTTGGGAGGATACTTGTTTTGGGGAGGTGGTCCTCCTTGATTGCCCAAGTTATTGATTTGGTTGGTAGGGAGTGGTTGTTGTTGTGCTACTACTGCATTAGTTTGCACATTATTGTGATTGTGATTTTGTGGCTGGTGATGAGTTTGGATGTTTTGTTTAGGAGCCTTTATGACCACTTTAGCATTGACCACGTCATCGTTTGTGATATTTTTGTTCCTCGACCACGTTCGAGGTTTATCATTATAATTTTTGGACGATCGGTTATCCTATGGCGGAGTAAATGTTGGTGTGCCTACTTGCACTGTAAGGGATCTTTCGACGTTGAGGGCCTTTTAGATCAATTGATCGTACGATGTGATGCATTGCATTTTAAAGTAGAATGCCAAGTTTTCATCTAGATTGGATATGATTGTGCAAACTTGTTGTTCTTCTGGCATGGTCCACTTGCTCCGATTGGCCTTGGATCACCATATTTGCAAGAAGGATGCGAATAACTCCCCTTTTCCTTGTTTGAGCGTTGATAGTTCTTCCAAACTAACATCTGCACCCATGTTGAAAGCATAATTTTTAAGGAATGCTTCCACGATTTTCTGGAATGTTTTAATGCCTGTGGGTAGGCGAGAAAACCATTCTATGGCAGGACCAGGCAGACTTCAGGGGAAAATTCATATTAGATATGTGTCATCGTATGCAACCTCCATGCAATGCACTTCAAATTCCCTGATGTGATTTTCAGGGTTTCCCATTCCATTATACTTGTCAAATTTGGGGATTTCAAATCCCTTTGGGAATGGTACCATTGTGAGATCTCTATTGAATGGATAGGGACTCAATTTGCCCGATGTTCTAGTTGTTTTTTCTGCTTGGAGGTCCAACACCTGCTGCGAGAGCAGTTTGATTTGCGTTGTGACATCATTGTATGGATTGGGAGGTGGGATGAATGTGTTTTGAGGTGTTTGGGGTGTTTGATTGGTAGGAGGGGTACTAGTGGAAGTTGCTGCAAGCTCTGCTGTGCATTGAAGGCTTGCTGATATGCCTACATTTGTGTCAACAATGCCTATTGTTGATCTTGCTGCTATTGTTCCAACAAAGCTTGTTGTTGTTCCCATAAAGCCTGTTGTTGGTCTAGCTACCATTGCGCCAACAAAACTTTTTGTTGGTCTAGCTTCTGTTGTTCCAACAAAACTTGTTGTTGGTTGAGCTGCTATTGTGCCAGCAAATCTTGTTGTTTAGTTTGTTGATGTGCTTGAAAGTCTTGCAAGGCTTGTTGGTATGCTTGCAAATGAATTGCTTGCAATTGTGCTCGGTATTGTGCTTGCACCTGTTGAGCCTAGTGTTGGGCTTGTGCAGCTTGTGTAACTTGTTGGGCAACTAGTTGTGCTTGTGCTTGCTGAGCAGCCTGCTGTGCAGCTTGTTTGTTTTGTTTAAGAACCCTTTGATGATTTGATTTCTGGATGGTTTGGATCATGGTGATGAATGAATTCGTCACATTAGCTTTTGGTGGGATTGGTGGTGGATTGGGAATGGTGCTAACCATTGTGATGGGTGGAAGGGTTGTGTTGGTGGTGTGGTTGAGATGCTCAGTCCTTGAGAAGGTATGTTTTGAGAGATTTGAGGAATGAATGATGTATGGAATATGGTGGCTTGAGTGGTTGCCACTTGTTGTTGTGATGCTGCTGACAAAAGGAGAGGATTTGATGTGATGCTCGGATTGCCTGGATTTGAGAAACTAGCGGTGGGTAGGGGGGGAAGACCCAATCCAAGAGGTGATACAGATGTGAGTGGTAATGGAGCAAAAGATGATATGCTCCCCTAGAAGGAGAACGGGTCAGTGAATCCTTCAGTTCCAAAAAAACCACCTTCTCCTTGCGGTAGAGAAGTTTGTATGTTTAACGAATAGGTTGGTGTTACATGAAATGAGGATGAATCTACATTATTATGGAAGGTGAATGAGACGTATGGGTCTGATGGATTTACTGGGACAGAGTTATCCGGTGTGGTACTGACATTTACCTCTTTGTTGTTTACAAGGTGATGCTTTTGTAACTCACGAAACATTGCACTTCCTTTGTTTACAATTGGTGAGGTTGGTGTGATTGTCAATATGGTTTGAGACATTTCTTGAGTGATATTTGGAGTTGACATTGGGGATGTGTTTGTAAGAGGCTTGTCCATACTAGTGCCTATGTCAAGATCAGAAGGGAACTGGACCCCTCCTTCCATTAACGTGTACAAGTATTTAAACATGGCATTGGCAATTTTATGATTCTTTGGAGTTTGAACCATTTCTAGCATTTCTGATTGTGTCATTCCCAAGGCCTCATTTGTGATTTCCTCTTCACAACCTTCCTCTTGAAGATTTTGTGATGGTAGAGAAGAGCTGTTTGGGGGATTGATTGATCCTGCAAGGTTTACTTCGGTGGTTACTTGACCCAAGTCACCAGAAGTTGATATTTCGTTGATGATTTCCATGTTCCTCATGTGTTGTGATCTTGTTTGAACCATAAAAATAGGGATTGTTTGATCTTAATATTTAGGCCCAAAAGAGAAGAACTAGGGAAGTCAAAGGATTAAAAAAAGGGGGTGGTGATGGCGATGAGATAAATGGATGTAGTGAATGAGTGAAACTTTTGAAGAAATTTTTAGGGGTTATGCTAAACTTTAGGGCTTGGATTGATTTTGATAGTTTGACTAGGTGTATTAAGTCAAACAAGATGGTAGTGAACTTGTAAACCCTAGGAAGTTGCATTATCCTAGGGAAAAATCGCACAAGAGAATGGATTGGCTAAGTGTGTTAAGCCAACCAAGGTGATCATGAACTAGTAGACCTTAGGAAGTCGCGTTATCCTAGAGGAAAATTTGTTCAAGATTTTTGACTATTTGGCTAGGTGTATTAAGCCAAAATAGAGTGATACTGATTTAGCCTTTAAGTTTAGCATGAATTATTTTTCTAAAGTTCCCAAAGGTTTGCTTGGTGGGATGAAATTTTATTGATGGAGAGATGGATGAGAGTGAAGAATTTGATCCTAGACTTTGACCTAGACATGACTCTTTTTTACAAAACCATAGTATTGAATAACATGCTATACTTCCTATGTGAGGAAGGAAAACATTTTGAAAAGCTCACAATTATGTTGATAATAAAATGCATACAAACTTGGGTTTTTTCTTGAAGCCTTCTTATAGAAATTGTACACTAGTCTTTCTCTAACTTCAAGGAGCATTTCAAGATGTTGTTCGCGGGATTTTAGACTGATCCTTTTGAATCTTGGTTTTGGGATTTTGAATTTTTGGGAAATCATTTAAGACAACACATGTGGGGTCCAATTTGTCTTTTATATTTCCTTAGTAAATTCTTTTTACCAAAAGCACTTTCTTGGATTATTTTTCAAACTGCATGTCTAATGTCCCACTTTGTTTTCATCCCACAAGGTCCATTATGTGGAAATCAAGGAAATTAGGGCAAAATTTTCTTAGGTTGACCTTAGTGAAAAAAAATGATGATAAAATCCAAGCACTTAGAAACCTCTAAGGATATGATCCCTAGAGAAAGCAAGAGTACATATTTGTTTCCTCCAAGGGATTTGAAATTTGGAGATCTTGGTGAATGTTTGTTTTTCAATTGTTTTGACGACCAAGCAATGTATTTTTTAATTCCAAGCACATGTACAACCCTAGGATGAAGAGATAATATTTTGTTGGGTTCCCACTTGGATGAATCCAGTTGCGCATATTCAGTGCAGATGACTAGATTCTTGACCACATAGGCTCCCCCTTACAGTGCACTCACTTCTCAGGTCAGCCAAACATTAGTACCCATGAATCTCCCATGGCATACTTTTCATCTCTACAATAGAACCACATGTATAACATGTGGTGACTTCAAAGGACATGACCTTTTGCACCAACAAAATAGATAAGGATTTGACCTTTGCTAAACAAGGGTTTTAATTCAATCTTTTCATTCGCGGAGATTGACCCATGTGGCGAGAGACCATTGTTGCCCTTCTCATCAGAGCCAACCACGTGATACTAGCTTTTGTTCCAGTACCCACTTTTATATCCCGACTGGAAATACACTTGTCCTTAGTGTGTTACTAGTTGGGTCGTTCCCTTGGGTGAATATTTTTCCCACAAGGCAGGCTCGCTAAGATAAAAAAAAGCGAGTAAACATATTCGTAGTTTGATCAACCTTTGTTTAGAAAAAAAGGGAGAACACACAAAATAAGCCTACTCACACTCACAAGATGTTTTGTTCAATTTTAAACCCAAGATGAAGTGTGGAGGTAATCCTTTTGACAACTTAATAGATCACAAAAAGACTTTTGATTCTCAAGATCACCGTGAGGCACGAGAGAAGCGCATACATCTTTTAGATGATATTACTTTGTGAAAAGGATTACAAAACATCAACATAAACATGTTCATTTTAATCCTCAAAGAAGAAAATGAGTTCTTTTTAAAGTACCAACTTTGAAGTGTGAGAGTTCCCTTGTTCAATTTTTAAACTTTAAACCAAATCTAGTAGATTATTTTTAAGGTTCTTTTTAAGCCTTTTTGCAAACTTTTGAAAAAGAAATTTGTTTGTTCTTTTTAAAACCCAAAAGAAGAATTAGTGTTTTCTAAGGCATGAAAGTAAACAAATTCCTTTTAAAACAGAATGAAAGATCCTCTAAAAGCGTTAAACAAAACTATAGTGTTTAAAAACCCTTTGTGTGTGACAAAAATGATGCCATGATGAACCTCCTATTTTGCTTTCTCCCTTGTTCTAACTTGAAAAATGACAAAAACCAGAGAGTACAAAAATAACAAACAGACCAATAGTTAAAAAATCTAAAAATTCAAAAGGCACATGTTAAAATTTGAATTCTGACTATTTTCCATGATGCAGTTTGGAACAGAGGCAACACTATATAGCATCGTGTGTTTGACTGGGTGCGACGCTTTGCAAAAATAGAGAGCGTAGGTGCGACAAAGTTTTGCAGGTGATGCACTTTGCAACTTAAAATCTGCGGCCGAGTTTGGGAATTTTGAAAATTTTTGAGCGGGAAAGCGGGTGCAACATTGTTTGGAAAAAATGCAGTGCGATATAGCACCGCGCTTGTAAATGTGGCGCAATAAAAAGCCGTGGGATTGGGTGCGGCTGAGTTTGGAACTGTGGACTCATGACAGAGTTTGAAGTTTTGAAAATCCTGACATGGGAAGAAAATGCGGCGTAGTTTGGGTTATCAATGGTGCAATATAGCACCATTTGCAAATGCGGCGCAATATAGAGCTGCAGGCCTGTAACCTGCAAAGAAAAAAAAATGCGGAATTTTTAAGAAAACGTGATTAAAAATTGCTCAAGCCCTCCTTCTAGCGCAAAAATGTGAACCCCTAAACCTACAATTGCGCAAAAATAACAATCAAATCAAGATTTTAGATCATATGCAAGAAAAAATGAAGGATTCCCCATGAAATCCATCTACTAAAACTTAAAATAGGAAAGGTGAAGAACAAAATATAAAAATGCATGTAAATCCTAATTAAGTGAGAAAACTTGTAAGGCCTTGCCACACAGCCCTAAAGGATGTTGCAAACAACTACTTAAACAGGCTAATTTTTTTTTGTTTAAGTATGATTAATATACAAGTTCGCTTCCCAATGCAAACATCCCCTAAGGTTACGAGACTGAGAAAACATAACAACCCACAACAACAACATGAATATAAACCATGTCATTTAATTACTAAATCAATTAAACACATGCATTCCAAAAGATAATTACATCAAGCATAAAGATAACTTTCAATTCAATTTAATCCATTCATTAATAAGGTTACATCACTCATTCCCCGAATGAGGTAAGTCCAATAAATAGGATTACAATTACAAAATCCACCTCGATAACAAGAGGGGTAAATAATACAAGATCAACTGAAATGGAATAAACCAAGAACTGATACTGAAACCAACGAGCTCTCCAACTGGAAATCTCATCCACATGAACATGAAGATAGAACCCAACGGATTTAGGTGCATGCCACCCAACCAAGTGGAACCCAAAGGCCCAACCCCCATGCTAGGAGATAGTAACCAGGAATCCTAGCCAAGACCATCTACCTCTATACACTGGCTAAATCATCACTGAACCAAACTGACACAACCAACCATAGGAACAATGCAAGTACAACTCAAGAGCATCACGAGTACAACACCAGTACCACATAAGCACATCACAAGCACAACTCAAGATCATCACATGTACAACATAAGAATAACTCTACATGGTCACATTGCTTCTAGAAATAAAGCAGTTCCAATATGTTATGAGAATGATAAACATAGAAATATACACCAACCATGGTCACATCAAGTATGTTACGGAAACCATACCCACAAGATCGAATACCAACGATGGTCACAACAGATATGTTATAGAAACCATACCCACAAAACAAGTACATGAGTTACCCACTGCGGATCGTCAAGATCGCAACCTCAACCGATCCTCAGCCCTCATACATACTAAAGTGAAAACAAATACTGACTGTTGTCCTAGACAGAGTGTCATCACACAACTCATCATGGGTTATCCTCTTGGATTCTTCCTGGGCTCCGGCCCCCACTAAGGGTTATCCTGGTGGCCTCTACCAAGCTCCTGACCCCCATACTCACTCATGCGGAATCAAATACCTTTCATACAGATAAGATAGATGACCTTGCCATTCCAGGCCTTCCCACCCATCCCAAGTCTAAACAAGCCCTTGTATCTATGAGTGAGGCATAATTATCTTAATTAGTGAGAAGTTAGTCCTAAGCTTCTAAGTATTGTTTTAGTTATCACTTGATTAACCAACTTACAATGAGTTATCCTGGCACCACTTCGTGTGCCGGCCCCCGTTACAAGCCACTCTTCTGCTGGACAACACACACACACCATCCAAACATCAATGAAACCAAGGTGCAACAAACAAGATAACACGTCCACTCCTTTCTCAGGAGGCCACAAAGATGAACCCATCTCGAAGCACTAGAGGTAACATCAATAACAAGATCGCTCCCGACAAGGAGGCACACATTACAAAATCCACTCCTTTCTCAAGAGGCAACAAAGATAAAACCATCTCCAAACACTGGAGGTAACAACAATAACAGAACCACTCCTGACAAGGAGGCATACATTACAAAATCCAATCCTTTCTCAGGAGGCAACAAAACATTCCCATTCGTGGAAACTGGGTAAACACTGACCATACCCCATGCATTACCCAAGGAAATAACAAACGGTCGTCATTACAAAATGACAACCCCCAACCTCTAGGGTCCTCTGGAAGACTTACATTTTAACGACACATAGCCCATTCCCCAAAACATGAACATAGAGGAAGTAACCACGAAGGCAAGTTGCGAGGAATTAAACTAATTTTGGATTTACTAAATTCATTTCCCTTATTAACATCAGTAATCTATTGCTCAATAAAACTGATTTAAACATACGTCTCTTTCAGACAAGATGAAATTTAAACCAACACTTAGATACCTAATTGCCTTGAATAATCAAATAAGCATTTACATCTATGAATCAAAACTTATCATTTGAAATAGCCATTTGTCCTTTCGAAAATAAATCACTTTTAAAATCGATTAATCTTGCTGTAAAACTCAATATTTAATTCTCTAATAGCTTTTAAATAATCATAAAATAAACATTTACTTATGCAATTCAGAACATAACCTTTTAAAAATAACTTTTTGTCCTTACAAAATAAATCTTTTCTCAAAAGATGACTAATCTTGCTATTAAAACATATTACTTTTAGATCCAAGGCATATCGTTTTAAACTAAATAATAGTTCCTTCTACTCGACATAACCATTTTAAAATACTTAACTCATCTTAATAAACATGTTATTTAAAATCAAAATTACCGTTTTCATCAAAATATATCCTTTTTAAAAAGACTTCATTAATTCGACTATAACATGTTAATTTAAAATTCTCCAATTAAATTTAAAACATACCAATATTTAAATCCCCAACTCATTATATATATATATATATATATATATATATATATATTTAAATAATTAAATCATCATTTAAAGTAATTAATAAACCATGCCATTATTTGAATTGACAGTCTAATATAAATATTTAAATCATCATTTAAACATTTAAAATTTCCTCCATTACCTTTAAATATACTTTAATAAAAAAAAGAACCATTAAATATATATATTTAATATGTAAACTTAAAATTATAATATTAAATATTTTAATATTATAAAATATAATATTAAATATTTTAATATTATAAAATATAATATTAAATATTATTTTTAAATATTTAAATATTATAAATTATAATATATAAAATATAAAATATTTTCTTTCAAAATTTCGCAAGGTACACCTTCACTCACACATTCCAAGACATCATAATTCACTTAAAACTTTCAAAATTTTCCAACTTTTTAAATGGCCAATAACCAAAAATTTCTTCAAAATACCATTAGAATAGTTTGAAATTTCTTCAAATTTTAAATTTCAAAAACCAAAAATTCTAGCAATACTTGGTTCTAACTCGAAAATTAATAGGGATAATTCTATCCCCGCATTAAAATTCATCATAAAACATGCACAATTTCAATTTTTCTAATTTTATTTTACATTGGAAAACCATAAATTCCCAAAAACTCCATTGATGAAAAGTTTCAAATTTTAAAGTTTCAATTTCAATTTTCTAAAAATACCCTTTGGCTCTAAATATGCCCAATAACACACTTTTAACGTCAATTTCACTTTTCAATGATTTTGAAAAAAATTGCCATGATGAGGGCACAAATTGACATTTTCCAAAAAAATCACAAAACAATTTAAATGAACTAATTTTGCTCAATTTGAAATCTAAATGGGAAGTCCTATGCTCCCTTAAGGGTGAGCATGACCTCTAAATGACAAAACACAATGAAAGGGAGAAGAAAAAATGAACTTACCTCAATTTTGTTGCCACACACAATCACACAAAGCTTGGAAAACACAAAGACAGATGAAGAATCCAGACACCCGAGCAATCCTCCACCCATTCCTATCCAATCCAAAACAAATCCCATCTCTTTCCATCCACAAATGCATCCAATTCCCATTTTTAAAGAAAATGACAAGGAGAGGGTTTTAGAGCAAAAATCCTCCAAAATGAACAACTTTTCCTTTTTTCTAAAAACAAAACAGAAAATATATTAAATATCTCTAATTTCAAAAAAAAATTGCATTTAAAATTTTCAAAAATGAAATTAAAACCCTTTTTTCAATTTTCAAACTTAATTTCAATTCAAAATATCTATTAATTTCCAAAATGAATAACTTAATTCAAATCAACACAATTAATTTAATTAATCAATAAAATAAATCTAATCCAATATTAAATTATTTTATTAATTAAATTAAATTAATTAATAAATTAAATAACATTTTTCACATTATAACCAGATTAATTTAATCAACAACTTAAATACATAAAGTCATTTAATTACCCTTTTCAACTTGCAATTAAATAAAATCCTAACAATTTAAACAGTATTAAAACAACTGAACCAGACTAAAACCGACGACACACTTATGACTAGGGTGATGACTTGACATGAGAAACCTAGCTACTATCTCCCAATCGAATATTGTTGGGCATTGGACATGCTCAATTTTGTGAAACCAGGTGCAGTCGATGTCCTGTACCTGTCACCCTGAAAATCAAGTAAACCACAACATATAATATGAACAACATAAAATACACACCGTGAAGAGGAAATCACGGGATCGTAGGGCACTCGCAAGTGAGTGATGTGATCCGTCCCCTTCACCAGTACAATATTACCGATTGATGAATCTAACATCATTAATATGATAAAAAAGCATTAACATCATTAATTCAATTATCCACTATGCTAATCCAAAAGCATGACATAATGATAACATCATAATCAAATACCATCACAATAAAATATAACATTTGCATCACTTACAGATAACGATCAAACAACGACTGAGTTCTAAGCCAAAACACTTAATAGAAAAATAAGATATAACCAACAAAACACTATTCAATCAATAGAGCAAAACGAAGGGGTCTTACATCCTCCCCCACTAGGGTCAGGCTTACTCTTGGAAGCCTGCAACTACCCCTAGTGCAAACTCCATACAATCACATAAAACCAAGGGTTCCAAACTGAACCACTCCATTCCTCAACACATAAACAACAACAACCCGTGCCGTACACAACTCAACCAAAAAACATTATCAATCCAACCAAGACAACATGGTGAAGCAACCACTTGCCAAGACTCCAAAAATGCATATCCAAGGATTATCACCCATACTACACATATGTACCAATACACATTACTCAGAAAGCAACATACCAACTCATGATAGAAGGATCCATGAACCAAGAACAGCTAACCAACTCAAATAAATCCAACAAGACCACAATGACCTGTCTCTTGCTGTATAAGGTGATCAACCTCCAAGAGATAGTCATCACAACAAAGGTGGATAGTGGGTCCTAGTTGCAAAACAACCCCACATACCCCCATCCTCAATGTTTCTTGCATCTACTTCCTCGTACACACTCACCAAGTTCGTATCATACATCCTTGGAGACAAATTACAATACAACAGACAACCGAAATTGAAAACAACAAAGATAACTAGCTTAGCCACCAAGTTCATAAAGAAGAAAAAATTAAAGTTCCATTTCAACAATAAAGAAATAAATGTGCACAATTTTCAACACTGAATCAAATATATAACCACTAGGGTTACAAGAAAATAAGATCACAAGTTGTGGCTAAACCTTCACAATCAAATATAACCAAGTGTCAGCCCTCACCATCAATTGAAAAGAAATTTCACAATCTTCAAAATTTCACTATACAACAACTGTGTGACTAGTTACTAGCCACAAAACGAGGAAGGAGGAAACAATGTCCGACTAGACTGATAACAACCCTCATGTGATGCAGAATGATCACGCAATCCACATGACCTAGAGTGTATCCACGACTCTCAAACAAGATACAATTGCTGGTTTCTTACATTTACAAGGGTACAACTACATACATAATCCCATATGAACATCCAATTCCATAACCCATGGGATACGTATGGAAAATTCCTAACCAAAAACTTTTATCAGGTTTCTTTCACGCTACTCTTTTCCACAAAGTACATCATGCTAGAGTAGAAGCCATGAACATGTGATCACTTAACCATCCCACTAACAATTCACAGGGACAACACAGTGGGAAAAAATGTACCCAGAGAACCCAGTGTTTAAACCTAGGCTTTGATACCATGTGTAACGCCTTGCCACACAACCCTAAAGGATGTTGCAAACAACTACTTAAACAGGCTAATTTTTTTTTGTTTAAGTATGATTAATATACAAGTTTGCTTCCCAATGCAAACATCCCCTAAGGTTACGAGACTGAGAAAACATAACAACCCACAACAACAACATGAATATAAACCATGTCATTTAATTACTAAATCAATTAAACACATGCATTCCAAAAGATAATTACATCAAACATAAAGATAACTTTCAATTCAATTTAATCCATTCATTAATAAGGTTACATCACTCATTCCCCGAATGAGGTAAGTCCAATAAATAGGATTACAATTACAAAATCCACCTCGATAACAAGAGGGGTAAATAATACAAGATCAATTGAAATGGAATAAACCAAGAACTGATACTGAAACCAACGAGCTCTCCAACTGGAATTCTCATCCACATGAACATGAAGATAGAACCCAACGGATTTAGGTGCACACCACCCAATCAAGTGGAACCCAAAGGCCCACCCCCCATGCTAGGAGATAGTAACCAGGAATCCTAGCCAAGACCATCTACCTCTAGACACTGGCTAAATCATCACTGAACCAAACTGACACAACCAACCATAGGAACAATGCAAGTACAACTCAAGAGCATCACGAGTACAACACCAGTACCACATAAGCACATCACAAGTACAACTCAAGATCATCACATGTAAAACATAAGAATAACTCTACATGGTCACATTGCTTCCAGAAATAAAGCAGTTCCAATATGTTATGAGAACCATACACACAGAAACATACACCAACCATGGTCACATCAAGTATGTTACAGAAACCATACCCACAAGATCGAATACCAACGATGGTCACAATAGGTATGTTAAAGAAACCATACCCACAAAACAAGTACATTAGTTACCCATTACGGATCGTCAAGATGGTAACCTCAACCGATCCTCGGCCCTCATACATACTAAAGTGAAAACAAATACTGACTGTTGTCCTAGACAAAGTGTCATCACACAACTCATCATGGGTTATCCTTTGGGATTCTTCCTAGGCTCCGGCCCCCACTAAGGGTTATCCTGGTGGCCTCTATCGAACTCCCGGCCCCCATACTCACTCATGTGGAATCAAATACCTTTCATACAGACAAGATAGATGACCTTGCCATTCCAGGCCTTCCCACCCATCCCAAGTCTAAACAAGCCCTTGTATCTATGAGTGAGGCATAATTATCTTAATTAGTGAGAAGTTAGTCCTAAGTTTCTAAGTATTGTTTTAGTTATCACTTGATTAACCAACTTACAACGAGTTATCTTGGCACCACTTCGTGTGCTGGCCCCCATTACAAGCCACTCTTCTACTGGACAACACACACACACCATCCAAACATCAATGGAACCAAGGTGCAACAAACAAGATAACACGTCCACTCCTTTCTCAAGAGGCGACAAAGATGAACCCATCTCGAAGCACTAGAGGTAACATCAATAACAAGACCGCTCCTGACAAGGAGGCACACATTACAAAATCCACTCCTTTCTCAAGAGGTAACAAAGATAAACCATCTCCAAACACTGGAGGTAACAACAATAATAGAACCGCTCCTGACAAGGAGGCATACATTACAAAATCCACTCCTTTCTCAGGAGGCAACAAAACATTCCCATTCGTGGAAACCGGGTAAACACTGACCATACCCCATGCATTACCCAAGGAAATAACAAACGGTTGTCATTACAAAATGACCACCCCCAACCTCTAGGCTCCTCTGGAAGACTTACATTTTAACGACACATAGCCCATTCCCCAAAATATGAACATAGAGGAAGTAACCACGAAGGCAAGTTGCGAGGAATTAAACTAATTTTGGATTTACTAAATTCATTTCCCTTATTAACATCAGTAATCTATTGGTCAATAAAACTGATATAAACATACGTCTCTTTCAGACAAGATGAAATTTAAACTAACACTTAAATACCTAATTGCCTTGAATAATCAAATAAGCATTTACATCTACGAATCAAAACTTATCATTTGAAATAGCCATTTGTCCTTTCAAAAATAAATCACTTTTAAAATCGATTAATCTTGCTGTAAAACTCAATATTTAATTCTCTAATAGCTTTTAAATAATCATAAAATACACATTTACTTATGCAATTCAGAACATAACCTTTTAAAAACAACTTTCTGTCCTTACAAAATAAATCTTTTCTCAAAAGATGACTAATCTTGCTATTAAAACATATTACTTTTAGATCTAAGGCATATCGTTTTAAACTAAATAACAGTTCCTTCTGCTCGACATAACCATTTTAAAATACTTAACTCATCTTAATAAACATGTGATTTAAAATCAAAATTACTGTTTTCATCAAAATATATCCTTTTTAAGAAGACTTCATTAATTCGACTATAACATGTTAATTTAAAATTCTCCAATTAAATTTAAAACATACCAATATTTAAATCCCCAACTCATCTTATATATATATATATATATTTAAGTATTTAAATCATCATTTAAAGTAATTATTAAACCATGCCATTATTTGAATCGACAGTTTAATATAAATATTTAAATCATCATTTAAACATTTAAAATTTCTCCAATTTCATTTAAAACATTTAAAATTTCCCCAATTTCATTTAAAATATTTAAATTTCCTCCATTACCTTTAAATATACCATTATAAAAAAAAACAACCATAATATATATATATAATATGTAAACTTTAAAATTTTAATA